>OX578147.1:79058347-79358347 GCA_951213105.1 Amaurobius ferox | reverse complement strand
CCTCGGAACACCGCGTGCTGTTGGCCATCTCGGGTGCGGTATCCCCGTGGTTTGCGCGCTAGATTTGCACGCTGCCACAAATGCCGCCGTGTTCATGCGGAGTACGATCACGTTAAACATGTGGGTCCGTAAGTCCTTCCGGGAGGTTGGTGGTAGGGGAAGGAGGGTACGGTCCCTGTGGATGCCTCCCCTACTGGGTTCCGGTCTAAATTGGGTGGCACTTCCCGGCCGTCCATACAGTTACCTTACACCTTTCTGGTAGGTCGGACGGTCTGGGTCTCAACAACAACACCTTCTTGTATCCATGGGGCGCGGTAGTCCATTGGTTAGCGCGCTGGAGTTGCACTCGGTAGGCCCGGGTTCGATTCCAGCCACTGCCAAAACTGCCGCTGTGTTCATGCGGAGTACGATCACGTTAAACATGTGGGTCCGAAAGTCCTTCCGAGAGGTTGGTGGTAGGGGAAGGAGGGTACGGTCCCTGTGGATGCCTCCCCCACTGGGTTCCGGTCTAAATTGGGTGGCACTTCCCGACCGTCCAAACAGTTACCTTACACCTTTCTGGTAGGTAGGACGGTCTGGGTTTCAACAACAACACCTTCTTGTATCCTTGGTGACGAGTCGGACGGTCTGGGTCTTCAACACCTTCTTGTATGGGGCGCGATAGCCCATTGGTTAGCGCGCTGGAGTTGCACTCGGTAGGCCCGGGTTCGATTCCAGCCACTGCCAAAACTGCCGCCGTGTTCATGCGGAGTACGATCACGTTAAACATGTGGGTCCGAAAGTCCTTCCGAGAGGTTGGTGGTAGGGGAAGGAGGGTACGGTCCCTGTGGATGCCTCCCCCACTGGGTTCCGGTCTAAATTGGGTGGGACTTCCCGACTGTCCAAACAGTTACCTTACACCTTTCTGGTAGGTCGGACGGTCTGGGTTTCAACAATCAACAACAACACCTTCTTGTATTTGGTCGTGTGGTCTGGGTTTTCTACACCTTCTTGTAGGTCCTTCCGAGAGGTTGGTGGTAGGGGAAGGAGGGTACGGTCTTTGTGGATGCCTCCCCCACTGGGTTCCGGTCTAAATTGGGTGGCACTTTCCGGCCGTCCAAACAGTTACCTTACACCTTTCTGGTAGGTCGGACGGTCTGGGTCTCAACAACAACAACACCTTCTTGTAGGCCAACGGCCGTACCGTGCTGAAAACACCGGTTCTCGTTAGATCATCGAAGTCAGGCAGCAACGGGCGCGGTTAGTACTTGGGTGGGTGACCACCTGGGAATACCGCGTGCTGTTGGCACTTTTCGGGCGCGGCAGCTCGATGGTTTTCGCGCTGGATTTGCACGTTACCATAACTGCCGCCGTGTTCATGCGGAGTACGATCACGTTAAACATGTGGGTCCGAAAGTCGTTCCGAGAGATTGGTGGTAGGGGAAGGAGGGTGCGGTCCTTGTGGATGCCTCCCCCACTGGATTCCGGTCTAAATTGGGTTGCACTTCCCGGCCGTCCAAACAGTTAACTTACACCTTTCTGGTATGTCAGACGGTCTGGGTTTTAACAACACCTTCTTTTAGGTCGGACGGTCTGGTCAAAACAGAAGAATCGGATAAGCGTTCTGTTATCCGTTCCCTTACCACTTTGGGTTTATTTCGTTCATTCATTATTTTTTGCTTTCTTTTTTTATGTCGAGATTTTACTGTTCATTCTTAGTATCCAGCCTCTTGCTTTCCTGTCTTCTTAGTTTCACCCTCATCACTTCTCTTTTGTTATGATGGCTAAATTTCTCTTTCTTTTAGTCATAATGCTACAACAGAAGCCGAAATTACTTGAATAAGTAAGTTTGCGCTTTTGCTTGTCCTGTAGAAAGCTGTTTTTTGCAATCGAAACAAGGTAACTGCTTAGTATTGTAAAAAAATCTGATGTGGGCAGCACATGACTTTTCTGATATAATGCAATGAATTTACTACCTTTACAGCAAAAAAAAAAATAGGTTATTCCTAATGTAGATACTTATATTCTTTGAAGATATTGAATTTTCGTCAATTAGTCGTCATTTTCATTAATTCAGCGTCATTTTTAAAAAGTAACCATTTTTTAAATGTCACATTTAAAAAGTCGTCAAGTTGGCGACATTCTACCAAATTCGTCGCCAATATCTCGCCAAGCGTTATGGATGGAGAAATAAGTTATTCTCATAGCATATAAATGGCTATTGGCGTTCAAATACAAAAGTATTGCTCAAAGTATATTTTCTCATGAATGGAACGAACTAGATCCATGAGAATGATGTCACCCAATTTATCGCACGATATTACATATGAAAAGTGAACTTGTTTCTCAACAGTTAATATAATTTTTTTAATTTATGGGACTTTCTGATAAATTTATTTGGAAACTGTGCAATATCTCGAGAATGGTTCATGCTAGCGTTCTAAAGTTTATGTCAATCCTTTTGTAATGAAAAATTGCATAAGAAATGTCTATTTACGTAACTTTATTAAAGGTTTTTATTTTGTGGTGATTTTTTCAAAATTTTACTCGAAAATTTAGGGGATTCTGAACATTCGATTGCTCCTAAAAACAATAGCCTTCCAGTATTCACTGATTGTAATTTTTGTACCTAATTCCATTCGAATCGCCCCATTCGTTCGTGAGATATCGTCTCCACAGACTCACTGACACACACACACACTAATCTACTTTCACACAAACATACACACATACTTTCACACACACACATATAGACATCACCTCAAAAATATTTGATTCGTTATCAGGGCTGCTTGAAACGTGCTCTCCAGTCGAAAACTCGAATTTGAATTTTCGACCCCGTCACAGTACTTTCCTTATACATTATGCATATAAGGAAAGTAAAAATGGAATATTTTTTCGAATTATGTTTTAAGCAGGCCAAAGATATGAGATGATCAGACCAAATGGCAAGCCAAAAGATATGGGAAGTCAAGATCCTTTCCTTAACATTTTACATGCATAGCTATTCCCCAACATTCAGCTAATAAAGAGTAGTTTATATAGCAATATCTAAAATACTTTTTCTTTACTGGTTCGATAGAATAGTGTGGAGATTGGTCTTCGCAGTGATTCTGTTTAATTCCAGCCTATACCCAGCAATATTTCTGCAGTAGAACACTAATGTATTTATCAATGCATTTGTGCAATCTTAATTATACCTGAAAATTTGTTGTTCTTCTTTCAGAGAGTATAGAGTAATCGAATTAAGTAAACCAGTCCATTTCACTATTTATATTTTTATGAGCTAACTAATATCTGTGTGTTTCTGTAGATAGTTTATTGACTTACTTCTACTTATTTTAGGTTTCCACCAAACAGGAGGCCCCATGACAGTAGAGAAACCCAAATATAATCCAGAATTCAAAGATCCTATTATAAAAGCTTCAATAGCTTTGGGTTTTGAAATGACAGACCCTAATGGAAGGAAACAAACAGGTAATACACAAAATATTCATTCGAGGTATAGTATGAGTATGTGTGCAACAGATATTTTTTTACAAATTACCACATTTCGATATGTTGGGGAAACAACATAAATTACAACTTTAAAGTTAGATCAATCTGAAAATCAATAAAGATTTTGTTTTTACCCATTAAATATGCATACCAAGATTCATGTAACTCCCTTGATTACATCAAAAGTATCACTCTTCTTGTAGAAAATCAAAATTTAGCAAGTAAAGGGTTAAAATTAATGGATATTGATTATAAAATTGTTCAGAACTCTTGGTGAGCATCCCAAGATTAGGAGAAGAGGGATAAACACTGGAGGATTCGTTATCCTGTCTTAACAGCTCAAAATCATACATGCGATTACAAAATAAATAACCAGGTAATTTGCATTGTTAGATATAGTGCCACCAGTGTAGTTTCTACGTCAGGACTGACGTACGATAAAAATATCCATTATTAAGCATACCTGCTATTCGTTTACTTTGTTACATTTCCCCTAGAAAATTTCTATGTTCGTTTTCTAACTTCATATGTAGCAATAATGCTACTTTCTGTATCACCTGTTCTTAAATTGTATTGACAGAAATAAGTTCGGTTTGGGTCTAAAGCTGGTTAATACCGGTTAAGTTTAAAGATTCTCTTGTGTATAACACTTTATCACCAAAAGGTAGTTTATTACCTGCAAGATGAAAATTTTGATGAATTTATATATTTTGAGCTGAATTTGAAAACAATGTTTTCGAGGTATCTATATAAATAAAATCGTAAATCCAATTGTTCGTCTGTTAGTCGAATAGCGGAATGGATGTAGATCATCACGGGAGGGCAACTGTTAAGAGTTTCATGAAATTTTGATGAATATCCTTTATGTAGTCCCACTTGAAATTTAGACAGTGTTTTTTGTCTATATGTCTATATTTTAAATTCCGACAATGTGACCAAATCGTTATTTGCACATCTATATATAAAATTATGGAAGTTTTATAAGAAAGGGTAGAGAGCTGGGGAACAGAAGCTGGGGCCGAGATTCGGCCATGTTGCCATAGACCTAAATAAGTACCTGTTGACTTTTGCATGGGACATTAGCATCAAAAGTATTAAAAAAACTTGGATATATTTTAGAACCATTTATCAGAATTCGATAGTGGATTTTTCTGTTGGCCAAAAGCTACCAATATGCTACTCTTTAATTCTTCGTAATTCATTAATTATTATTTTTATTTATTTCATGCCATAGGTATTTACGACTTGCAAGGTACTCTTCGAAATGGTCAACGCTGTAGTACTGCCAAAGCGTATTTAGTGTCTGCTGACAGTAGAAAAAATTTAGATATTGTGAAGAATGCTTTTGTTACAAAGGTAAGAATCTTTAAATTTGAAGCTGGTATCAATGATTTCGTCGATAACCACAGAGGTCGATCACAGAGGTCGATGGTAAGTTACCTGGTGCATTGCTCTAAATTGTATAATATTCTGCAGACGCAGAGTTCATTAAAACAAAAGCCATTTTATTGATATAATTAATGTTATTTACAACAAATATGTCCACAGTTTGAGTAAGTCCATACTGTCCAAAACAAGGACGAAAAATTATTCTCTTAACACACCAAATAAGCTTTCAAGCTTTTTTAATACAAGTATATAATTATAAGTATACTAGAACGAATTCCCCGACGTTGCTCAAGTTCTAAATAAGCGCTAATTAATAAATAATACATCTAAATAACACATTTAATGTACAGGAAAGACCTCCTGTGAGTGGGGATTGTTTTTAATAAATACAATAGCTCCGGAAAAAGCATTCTTCCTTGAATCCGCCGTACATGTAGTGGTTGGTCTCAAAAGATAAACCGTTTATTTCCTCCCGTGCGTGTGGAACTAGTAGCCTGTTTGATTCGCTCAGAAAATCGAAGAGATGCCTCCGATAAAAACGTTATAACATTATAACATCGGATAATTAATTAATGCATGTATTTAAGAATTTTTTCTAGAGTAATCTACGATATTGTACGAAAGTGCTGAAATAAAAATGAACGATGGAAGGCAAGTCAATTTCTATATATCGAAATATAAATATCGATGATGTTTAAGATTCCCAAAAAGTATATAGTTTTAAAAAAGTCACAAAAAATCATCTAATATCCTTATAGATGCCTTTCGTAATTTGTTCAAAAAATTATATTTTCATATATCGGCTAAAATCTTTGTGAATTGGATTAAAATATAAAATAACTAAAAAACTAATTCGAAATCGAAAAATATAAATATAAAACGTCAAGATGCACCATTTTGGGTTCTGAAGTACCAGTGCACCAAATTTCGTGGTTTTACGACTGTTTGATTTCCCACCATAGACTGCCCAAACAGACATTTTCCTTTCTTAAATAATAAAAGGCAATGTCTGTGTGTCTGTGTGTCTTATACACTATACGTTTCGCGACCGCGCGTCGGAGAGCTACGAAATTTGGCAATCGGAGACCCGGGGGGGAGGGAAGGGGACACGTGAAAACCGATTTTTAAAATTTTAATTATTTTTTTTGTTATTTAATGTTTTATGCGATTTCGACCGTTTTTTGCCATTTTTGCCCTTTTTTCCCCACGATCCGGACATCGTATTAAAAAACAAATCACACCATCGGAAAGAGCTGACAATTGCGAGTAAAAATATATCAATTTCAAATCTGAATTTTGATTTCTAATATTTTTTAAAGATTTTAAAACAAAAGTCACTTTTTGCTCAAAAAAAGTATTTTTGGTTTTTAAATTCTCGCATAGTAAAAAGTACTCATAATTTCGACTAATAATTTACATTTTTAGAAAGGTCAAACATCTGGCATTCTTACAAGTCCAATCTGGTCAGGAAATATTCCGTATTGCCCACAGGATCGGGATTTTAAAAGTTTCCGAATTTCAATTTCTCGGCGTTCCGCTCGGCGTGCAGCTTCTTAACCGGCGTTTCTCCCCCGCAGAAGGAGGGAAGGTGGTGTGTGGGGACATCAAGGTGGAGGTGACGTCACGGTTCTGAATAGAGCTCCTTTACTCAATATAAATTATTATATTTATATTTTAAATGATGGAACGATATGGATTTTTTAAATGTATATTTTAACTTTTGGATATTTTAAATGGATATTTTAATTTTATGGATATTTTAAATGATGGAACAATGAAACAATGGAATGAGGATGATGGAATTAAGCATATGGTCATTTTAAATTGCAAATTATCTCGCGGGAAGTTAGCCGGTAGGCCCGGGTTCGATTCCCGCCACTGCCAAAACTGCCGCCGTGTTTACGTGGAATACGATCACGTTAAATATGTGGGTCCGTAAGTCCTTCCGAGAGGTTGGTGGTAGGAGAAGGAGGATACGGCCCCTGTGGATGCCTCCCCCACTGGGTTCCCGTCTAAATTGGGTGAATATATAGAAAGTTATGGAGATTGTCGCGGAGGGCGCGGCAGCCCAGTGGTTAGCGCGCGGGAATTGCACTCAGTAGGCCCGGGTTCGATTCCCGCCACTGCCAAAACTTACGCCACGTTCACGCAGAGTACGATCACGTTAAACATGTGGGTTCGTGAGTACTTCCGAGAGGTTGGTGGTAGGGGAAGGAGGGTACGGTCTAAATTGGGTGAATAAAAATAAAGTTATGGAGATTGTCGTGGAGGGCGAAGTAGCCCAGTGGTTAGAGCGCGGGAATTGCACGCGGTAGGCCCGGGTTCGATTTCCGTCACTGACACGGAGTACGATCACGTTAAACATATGGGTCCGTTTGTTTTTCCGAGAGGTTGGTGGTAAGGGAAGGAGGGTACGTTCCCTGTGGATGTCTCCCCCACTGGGTTCCGGTCTAAATTGGGTGGCACATTCTGGCCGTCCAACCAGTTACCTTACACCTTTCTGGTAGGTCGCGCCAACGAGTTTGCCACGGTTGGAATTTGCCACGATCAGCATTTTCAAGGGTTGCGAACAGGCTGGTCGCCAAAGGCGGCTAGTATTAAATAAGATGGACTCAATAAATTAATAATCTAATAGCCCAAATATGGACTCTATTCTTTAACAACCCATTTAATCATTTACTGTTTAAAATAAAAACATTATTATTATAATCAATTTCTTTTTGCTGACGCAAACTTACTGGACCCATGAGTAACATCACATCCAATGGATTCTCGTGTCTTTGTAAGGAAGGGGTAAGGGTGAGGGGTGAATGGGAGAGTACATCCAGGTGTAGAACTTTTAAAAAGATTATTTGCGGCCTGAAATGTATTAAAATTTTTCCTAAACTTAAATTTTTACCTGCGTTACACAGTCCAATTGTGTCGTGCACTGTTCTGTTGAATGTCATGCTCTTATGCCACTTAAGTAAAATTACAATTCTAGTACTTTCACATAATGTTTCTGAAAAGAGCGTATTTTAGTGCTTTAAAATAAAATCATGTATTTCAGTATTTTTAAATAAAATCGTGCATTTTTACGTTTATAAAATTACATAGCTTAGCATTTAAAAATAAAATTGTGTATTTTACAGCTCTTAAAGAAAATCAGGAATTTTAGCACTTTTAAATGAAATTGTGGTATTTAGCGCCTTTGAAAGAAAAATACAAATTTTAAGAAGCACTTTTAATTCAAATCGCAAACATTAGCTCCTTTTCATAAAAATTGTGCATTTTAACATCATTAAACATTAGCACTTTATTGAATTTTAGCACTTTTCATAAAAATCACAAATTGTGGCATTTTGAAATAAAATTGCTTATTTCGGCATTTTAAATTAAAATTTTAAATTATAGCACTTTTAAATAAAATCTCACATAATAATGCTTTTAAATATTGTGAATTTTAACTCTTTTAAATCAGATTTCAAACTTATGTTCTTTGAATTTAATGAAATATTTTTGCTAGTATATCATTCAAATATTTTATCGGATATGGTATACGATAAAATGTGGCATTTCCTGAAATTTTGTAAAATTGCTGTCCTGAATTTTATTCTGCTGTCATTACTACCCCTGCTGTCCTACCGTTTTTTGGGGGAGGGGTGGGGGATTTCTCTAAGTATAATTTGTATAAACTTCAACGGGTTTCTGAGGGAGTTATGCCACCCCCTGGCAATACTACAGTATCTGAACAAATTGAGTAAAAAGTTAAAAGTTAAGTTAATCTGTAAAAGTCGAAATTTCGTTAGACACAGCATGCAATTGAATAAATTATTTTTAGTCAACTTTTGTTGTTATACGTAACAAATGGTTTTATTTTTGCAGATGTATTTAGACAGCAATCCGAGAGAATATTTATGTAGTAAAATAAATCATTATGTTGAAAATTTTGAACAAAATTAATATAGTTAGAACTTGCCATTTCAGATCATAGACATAAAAATCTGACGTGGGCAACACATGACGTTCCCTGCAGACTCAAATTCATTTTTTCTTTATTTTTTAATAACTCATTAAATTCAGTTTAATTGCACAAAATGACACTAGATTTGCATTTTCAATACAATTTCTGCTTTTATTTGGTAATTGGACAGTTTTTCAAAGGCGGCATAAAAAAATGCGAAAAATCTCAAATATCTCGAGAACGGTTATTCCTAGAGTAATAGAGTTGTTCTTATTCTTTTTCTCCGTCAAAAATTACGTATAAAATAAGCATTTAATTGATACATTTGAACATACGTAGCCTTTTTTTAGATATTGACGATTTTTGTGGATCATTTCGTAAAAAAGGGCAGGTTATTCCTTTCCGAATCGTACCAAAATCAAATCAGCACCAGAGTATCCCACATGTGATTTATCTACTAAATTTTGTGAAATTCGGCCAATTAGTATATTAGCTAGAATGGATACATGAAATTTTTAGGGACCATTTCGCAAAAAAAGGCGGGTCCTTTTTACTTTCCCTGCAATACATGGTAATGTATAGGGAAAGTATTGGAATCATGACGAAATTCGCAACTCGAGTTTTCGACGGATCTACACGTTTCGAGACCTCTAGAATATGAAAAAACCATTTTTAGCGTGACGTCTGTGTGTGTGTCTGTGTGTCTGTCTGTGTGTCTGTCTGTCTGTGTGTCTGTCTGTCTGTCCAGATTTTGTATCCACTCTAACTAAAAAACTAATTGACCGAATTTCATAAAATTTGGTAGGTAAGTCACTTGTGCACGAATCTGGTGCTGATTAGTTTTGGGTATGACTCGGGTTAAAAGAACCCGCCTTTTTTTGCGAAATGGCCCGCAAAAGCTTGTATCCACTCTAACTGAAAAACTAATGGACCGAATTTCACAAAATTTGGTAGATAAGTCGCTTGTAGGCCACCCTGGTGCTGATTAGATTTTGGTATAATTCGAAAAAAAATAACCTGCCTTTTTTTGCAAAATGGCCCGTAAAAATCATCAAAATCTAAACTTAAGAACTACGTATGCTCAAATATAGTCATTAAATGCTTGTTTAATACGTAATTTTTAGCGAAGAAAAGAATTAGACCAACCCCATTACACTAGGACTAGCCGTTCTCGAGATATTTTAGTTTTTCGTATTTTTCCTACACCATTTTTGAAAATAAGTCCAGTTTTCAAATGAGAACGAAAATTGAATTAAAAGTGAATTAAATTTAATTTAAATAAATAGAACGTGAATAAAAGTTTGCGGAGAAAGTCATGTGCTGCCCACATCAGATTTTTACTTTCCCTGCAATACATGGTAATGTATAGGGAAAGTATTGGAAACATGTCGAAAATCGCAACTCGAGTATTCGATGGATCTACACGTTTCGAGACCTCTAGAATACGAAAAAACCATTTTTAGCGTGACGTCTGTGTGTGTGTCTGTGTATCTGTCTGAGTGTCTGTCTGTCTGTCTGTCTGTCTGTCTGTCTGTGTGTCTGTCTGTCTGTGCAGATATTGTATCCACTCTAACTAAAAAACTAATGGACTGAATTTCACAAAATTTGGTAGGTATGTCACTTGTAGGCGAGTCTGGTGCTGATTAGTTTTGGGCACGATTTGGAATAAAAGAACCCGCCTTTTTTTTGCGAAATGGCCCGCAAAAGCTTGTATCCACTCTAACTAAAAAACTAATGGACCGAATTTTACAAATTTTGACAGATGAGTCATTTGTGGGTCATCCTGGTGCTGATTAGATTTTGGTATGATTCGAAAAAAATGACCTGCCTTTTTTTTGCAAAATGGCCCGCAAAAATCGTTAAAATATAAACTAAAGAACTACGTATGCTCAAATA
This sequence comes from Amaurobius ferox, assembly GCA_951213105.1. Classification (NCBI taxonomy): domain Eukaryota; kingdom Metazoa; phylum Arthropoda; class Arachnida; order Araneae; family Amaurobiidae; genus Amaurobius; species Amaurobius ferox. The sequence continues at coordinate 79,347,642 of OX578147.1, read as the reverse complement.
TATCCATTAAACGCGTGTTTAATACGTAATTTTTAGCGAAGAAAAGAATAAAATCAACCCCATTACATTAGGATTAGCCGTTCTCGAGATATTTTAGTTTTTCGTATTTTCTCTACGCCACCTTTGAAAATAAGTCCGGTTACCGAATGAGAACGAAAATTGAATTAAAAGTGAAATAAATTTAATTAAAATAAAGAGAATGTGGATATAAGTCTGCAGGGAAAGTCATGTGCTGCCCACATCAGATTTTTACTTTCAATGCAATACATGGTAATGTATAGGGAAAGTATTGGAATCATGCCGAAAATCGCAACTCGTGTTTTCACGGATCTACACGTTTCGAGTCCTCTAGAATACGAAATAACTACTTTTAGCGTGACATCTGTGTGTGTGTCTATGTGTCTGTGTGTCTCTGTGTCTGTCTGTCTGTCTGTGTGTCTGTGTTTCTGTCTGTCTGTGTGTCTGTCTGTCTGTGCAGATTTTGTATCCACTCTAACTAAAAAGTTAATGGACCGAATTTCACAAATTTGGTAGGTAAGTTACTTGAGAGCGAGTCTGGTGCTGATTAGTTTTGGGTACGATTCGGGATAAAAGAACCCGCCATTTTTTGCGAAATAGCCCGCCAAAGTTTGTATCCACTATAACTGAAAAACTAATAAACCGAATTTCACAAATTTCGGTAGATGAGTCAGTTGTGGGTTACCGTGGTACTGATTAGATTTTGGTATGATTCGGAAATACATGACCTTCCTTGTTTTGCAAAATGGCCCGCAAAAATCATCCAAATCTAAACTAAAGAACTGGGTAAACTCAAATATATCCATGAAATGCTTGTTTAATACGTAATTTTTAACGAGGAAAAGAATAAGACCAACCCCATTACACTAGAACTAGCCGTTCTCGAGATATTTTAGTTTTTCGTACTTTCCCTACGCAACCTTTGAAAATAAGCCCGGTTCCCAAATGAGAACGAAAATTGAATTAAAAGTGAAATAAATTTACTTAAAATAAAGAGAACGTTAATATAAGTCTGCAGGGAAAGTCATGTGCTGCCCACATCAGATATTTTACTTTCCCTGCAATACATGGAAATGTATAGGGAAATTATTGGAATCATGCCGAAAATCACAACTCGAGTTTTCGACGGATCTACACGTTTCGAGACCTCTAGAATACGAGAAAATCATTTTTAGCGTGACGTCTGTGTGTGTGTCCGTGTGTCTGTCTGTGTGTCTGTCTGTCTGCCTGTGTGTCTGTGTGTTTGTCTGTCTGTCTGTCTGTCTGTTGTTGTTGTTGAGACTCAGACCGTCCGACCTACCAGAAAGGTGTAACGTAACTGTATGGACGGCCGGGAAGTGCCACCCAATTTAGACCGGAACCCAGTGGGGGAGGCATCCACAGGGACCGTACCCTCCTTCCCCTACCACCAACCTCTCGGAAGGACTTACGGACCCACATGTTTAACGTGATCGTACTCCGCATGAACACGGCGGCATTTGTGGTAGCGTGCAAATCTAGCGCGCAAACCACGGGGATACCGCACCCGAAATGGCCAACAGCACGCGGTGTTCCGAGGTGGTCACCCACCAAGTACTAACCGCGCCCGATGCTGCTTGACTTCGGTGATCTAACGAGAAACGGTGTTTTCAGCACGGTACGGCCGTTGGCCCTGTCTGTGTGTCTGTGTGTCTGTCTGTCTGTCTGTGCAGATTTTGTATCCACTCTAACTAAAAAACTATTGGACCGAATTTTACAAAATTCGGCAGATGAGTTATTTGTGGGTTACCCTGGTGCTGATTAGATTTTGGTATCCTTCGGAAAAAAATAATCTGCCATTTTTTGCAAAATAGCCCGCAAAAATCGTCAAAATCTAAACTAAAGAACTACTTATCCTCAACTATATCCATTAAATGCTTGTTTAGTACGTAATTTTTAGAAAAGAAAAGAAAAAGACCAACTCCATTACACTAGGACTAGCTGTTCTCGAGATATTTTAGTTCTTCTTATTTTCCCTATGCCACCTTTGAAAATAAGTCCGGTTACCGAATGAGAACGAAAACTGAATTAAAAGTGAAATACATTTAATTAAAATAAAGAGAACGTGTATATAAGTCTGCAGGGAAAGTCATGTGCTGCCCACATCAGATTTTTACTTTCCCTGCAATACATGGGGAAAGTATTGGAATAATGTATAGGAATGTATCCCTGCAATAATGTATAGGGAAAGTATTGGAATCATGCCGAAAATCGCAATTCGAGTTTTCGACGAATCTACAGGTTTCGAGACCTCTAGAATGCGAAAAAACTATTTTTAGCGTGACGTCTGTTTGTGTGTTTGTGTGTTTGTCTGTCTGTATGTCTGTGTGTCTGTCTGTCTGTCTGTGCAGATTTTTTATCCTCTGTAACTAAAGAACTAATGGACCGAATTTCATAAAATTTGGTAGGTAAGTCACTTGTGGGCGAGTCTTGTGCTGATTAGTTTTGGGTACGATTTAGGATAAAAGAAACCGCCTTTTTTTGTGAAATGGCCCGCAAAAGTTTGTATCAACTCTCCCTAAAAATCGAATGGACCGAATTTCACAAAATTTGGTAGATAAGTCGCGTATGGATCACCCAGGTGCTGATTAGATTTTGGTACGGTTCGGAAAAATATAACGTGCCTTTCTTTGCAAAATGGCCGCAAAAATCGACAAAATCTAAAATGAAATCTACGTATACTGAAATATATCCTTTAAATGCTTGTTTTATACGTAATTTTTAACAAAGAAAAGAATAAGGCCAACCCCTTTACACTAGGACTAGCCGTTCTCGAGATATTTTTGTGTTTTTGTTTTTTCTATACGCCACCTTTGAAAATGGGTCCAGTTACCAAATGAGAACGAAAATTGAATTAATAGTGAATTAAATTTAATTAAAATAAGAGAATGTTTATATATAAGTCTGCAGGGAAAGTCATGTGCTGCCTACATCAGATTTTTTCCGAATTGTACAAAAAACTAATCAGCACCAGGGTCACACCTGAGGATCTTACTTACCAAATTTTATGAAATTCGGTCCATTAGTTTTTGAGTTAGAGGGGATACATACATTGCACAAACACACAGACAGACACACACACAGACTGACAGACAGACACACACACAAACATCACTCTAAAAATAGTTTTTTCGTATTCTAGAGGCCTCGAAACGTGTAGATTCATCGAAAACTCGAGTTGCGATTTTCGAAATTATTCCAATACTTTCCCTATACATTACCGTGTATTGCATGGAAAGTAAAAATATTTTTACTTTAAAAAGATTATTGAACTAATTAGAAGTATTTTAAATATTTACACAAATCAAATGCATGTATTGTGTTTTGATAAATATTAGAAATACTGTTTATTTCCATTTTATATGTTTTTACTTTTTATAAGTTTTTTCAGCACTTTTCTGTAGAAAAATGCAGTGGAAAAACATTTTGAAAAACTAGACGACAACATTAAATTAAATTTTGCAATTAATTAAATATATTATTAAATTTTACTAGTGTATTTATTAATTTTAATATCGGAGTTGAAATGGTAAAATGTGTTTGGTACATCTTGGTTAATGTTAAAGTAATATTTTTTAATTGTTGTTTGTTCTATATATTTTTATTGTTAAATTGACAACCATCATTTTGAAATAATTTAATTTCTCCTGAGTAAAACAATTGCTTTCAACCACATGGTTCGATCTCCACTACCGACTATTCCAGTTTCACATATGCAAATGATTAGGAAATATTATTACTAAATGCATTTGAAATTTATATATGGTTATGTGCTTAACATTAAAAAAGATATGGAAGAAACAACTTTAAAAATACTAAATTAACTTTTCCAAGATGACAGACTGAACGTATTTTATCATTCCAACTCAGAAATCGTGTTTTATTGTGCGTTTTGTTCAAAAAATTTTTAATACCATTTTTATTTCATCTAAGCATTGTATTTAAAACAAATCAAAGTATCATGTTCTTTTTTTACTTTCCCTGCAATACATTGTAATGTATAGGGAAAGTATTGAAATCATGCCGAAAATCGCAACTCGAGTTTTCGACGGATCTACACATTTCGAGATCTCTAGAATTTTTAATGTGACCATTTTTAGCGTGACGTCTGTGTGTGTGTCTGTGTGTCTCTCTGTGTGTCTGTCTGTCTGCCTGTGTGTCTGTCTGTGCAGATATTTTATCCACTCTAACTAAAAAAGTAATTGATCGAATTTCATAAAATTTGGTAGGTAAGTCACTTGTGGGCGAATCTGGTACTGATTAGTTTTGGGTACGATTCGGGATAAAAGAACACGCCTTTTTTGCGAAATGGCCCTCAAAAGCTTGTATCCACTATAGCTGAAAAACTAATGGACCGAATTCCACAAAATTAAGTAGGTAAGTCATTTGTGGGACACCATGGTGCTGATTACATTTTGGTATGATTCGGAAAAAAATAACATGCTTTTTATTGCAAAATGGCCTGCAAAAATCTCCAAAATCTAACATAAAAAACTACGTATGCTCAAATATATTCATGAAATGCTTGTTTAATACGAAATTTTTAACGAAAAAAAGAATAAGACCAACCCCATTACACTAGGTCTAGCCGTTCTCGAGATATTTTAGTATTTTCGTATTTTCTCAACGCCACCTTTGAAAATAAGTCCAGTTACCGAATGAGAACGACAATTGAAATAAAAGTGAATTAAATGTAATTAAAATGAGGAGAACGTGAATATAAGTCTGCAGCGAAAGTCATGTGCTGCCCACATCGAATTTTTACTTTGCCTGTAATACATGGTAATGTATAGGGAAAGTATTGGAATCATGTCGAAAATCGCAACACGAGTTTTCGACGGATCTACACGTTTCGAGACCTCTAGTATACGAAAAAACTATTTTTAACGTGACGTCTGTGTGTGTGTCTGTGTGTCTGTCTGTGTGTCTGTCTGTGTGTCTGTCTGTCAGTCTGTCTGTCTGTGCAGATTTTGTATCCACTCTAACTAAAATACTAATTTACCGAATTTCATAAAATTTGGTAAATATGTCACTTGTGGACGGATCTGGCGCTGATTAGTGTTGGATACGATTCGGGATAAAGAAACCCGCCTTTTTTTGCGAAATGGCCCGCAAAGGCTTGTATCCACTCTAGCTAAATATCTAATGGACCGAATTTCACAAAATTTAGAAGATAAGTCGATTTTGGGTCACGTTGATGCTGATTAGATTTTGGTACGATTCGGAAAAAAATAACCTGCCTTTATTTGCAAAATTGCCCTCAAAATTCGCCAAAATTTAAAATAAAGAACTACGTATGCTCAAATATATCCATTAAATACTGGTTTAATACGTAATTTTTAACGAAGAAAAGAATAAGTCCAACCCCATAACACTAGGACTAGCCGTTCTCGAGATATTTTAGTTGTCTTTACGCCATCTTTGAAAATAAGTCCAGTTATCAAATGAGAACGAAAATTGAATTAAAAGTGATTTAAATTTAGTTAAAAAGATCTGATGTGGGCAACACATGACTTTCCTTATATAATGCAATGAATTCACTACTTTTACAGTTAAAAAAAAGGGTTATTCTTATAGTAGATACTTATATTCTTTCCAAGATATTGAATTTTCTTCAATTAGTCGTCATTTTCAATAATTTAGCATCGTTTTATCCATTTGGCAAGATTTCCGTTAATTTGGCAACATTTGAAAAAGTCACCAAATTCCGCTAAATTCGTCGCCAAAATCTCGCCAAGCGTTATGGACGAAGAAATATTTTATTCTTACAGCAGATAAATGACTATAGGCGTTCAAATACAAATATATTACTCAAACTATCTTTCTTCATGAATGGAACGACTTAGATCCACGAGAATGATGCCACCCAATTTATCGCATCCTATTACATATGAAAAGTGAACATGTTTCTCAATAGGAAATATTTTTTTTATTTTATATGACTTTTTGATAATTTTCTTTTAAAATGTGCAATATCTCGAAAACGGTTCATGTTAGCGTTCTAAAATATATGTCAATCGTTTTCTAATAAAAATTTACATAAGAAATGTCTATTTTCGTAACTTTATCAGCAGTTTTGATTTTTTGATGATTTTTTTAAAATGTCACTCGAAAATTTAGGGGGGGGGTCTGAACATTCGATTGCATATAAAAACAATAGACTTCCATTGTTTACGGATTGTGATTTTTGTACAAAATTTCGTTAAAATCAGTCCATTCGTTCGTCAGTTATCGTCTCCACAGACTCACTGACACACACGCACAACTTTTACAAACCCACACATACTTTCACACACACACACACACACACACACACACAGACATCACTAAAAAAATGTTTGATTCGTGATTAGAGATGCTTGAAACGTGCTCTCCCGTCGAAAACTCGAATTCGAATTATATAAGTTAAGTAATATTTTTAAACAGTATATAATATAAAAATCTCGATTTTTGGAAAAGAACCATAACGAAATGACACTCTGCCAAGAAATTTCAAACACAATGAATAAAAATCTGATGTGGGCAGCACATGACTTTCCCTACAGACTTATATTCACGTTCTCTTTATTCTCTTTAACGAAAATTGAATTAAAAGTGAATTAAATTTAATTAAAATAAAGAGAACGTGAATATAAGTCTGTAGGGAAAGTCATGTGCTGCTCATTTCGTTATGGTTCTTTTCCAAAAATCGGGATTTTTATATTATATACTGTTTAAATATATTACTTTCCTTATATACATAATGTATAAGGAAAGTATTGTGACGGGGTAGAAAATTCGAATTCGACTTTTCGACGGGAAAGCTAGTTTCAAGCGGCCCTGATTACGAATCAAACATTTTTGAGGTGATGTGTCTGTGTATATGTGTGTGTGTGTAAAAGTGTGTGTGTGTAAGTGTGTGAGTGTGAAAGTGTGTGTGTAAAAGTGTGTGTGCGTGTGTGTGTGTGTGTGTGTGTGTGTGTGTGAAAGCATGTGTGTGTGTCAGTGAGTCTCTGGAGACGATATCTCACGAACGAATGGAGCGATTCGAATGAAATTTGGTACAAAAATCACAATCCGTGAGTTCTGGAAGCTTATTGTTCTTAAACGTAATCGAATGTTCAGAGCCCTCCTAAATTTTCGAGTGAAATTTTGAAAAATTCATCAAAAAATCAAAAATTTTAATATAGTTACGCAAATAGACATTTCTTATGTAATTTTTCCTTAGAAAACAATTGACATAAACTTTGAACGCTAGCATTAATTGTTCTCGAGATATTGCACATTTAAAAAATAAATTTATCAAAAAATCCCATAGATTAAAAAAAATATATAAAAACTGTTGAGAAACATGTTCACTTTTCATATGCAATATGCGATAAATTTGGTGACTTCATTCTCGTGGATCTAGCTCGTTCCATTCATGCGAAAAGATACTTTGAGTAATACTTTTGTATTTGAACACCAATAGTCATTTATCTGTTATAAGAATAACTTATTTATTCGTCCATAACGTTTGGCGACATTTCAGCGACGAATTTAGCGGAATGTTGCCAACTTGACGACTTTTTATATGTCGCCAAATTAACGAAAATCTCATCAAATGGATAAAAATGACGCTAAATCAATGAAAATTACGAGTAATTGACGAAAATTCAATATCTTGGTAAGAATATAAGTATCTATTATAAGAAAAAAATATTACTTTCCTTATATACATAATGTATAAGGAAAGTATTGTGACGGGGTCGAAAATTCGAATTCGAGTTTTCGACGGGAGAGCATGTTTCACGCATCTATTATTACAAATCAAACATTTTTGAAGTGATGTCTGTGTGTGTGTGTGTGTGTGAAAGTATGTGTGTGTGTTAGTGTGTGTCAGTGAGTTTGTGTGTGTGTGTCAGTCAGTCTGCGGAGACGATAACTGTCGAACGAATGGACCGATTCGAACGAAATTTGTTACAAAAATCAGAAATGCGTAAACACTGGAAGCCTATTGCTTTCATACGCAATTGAATATTCAGAACCCCCCCCTAAATTTATGATTGAAATTTTGAAAAAATCGCCAAAAAATCAAAACCGCTAATAAAGTTAAGCAAATAGACATTTCTTATCTAATTTTTGATTAGAAAACGATTGACATAAATTTTAGAACGCTAACATGAACCGTTCTTGAGATATTGCACATTTTTCAAAAAAATTATCAAAAAGTCATATAAAATAAAAAAAATATATATTTCCCATTGAGAAACATGTTCACTTTTCATATGTAATGCCATGTGATAAATTTGGTGACATCATTCTCGTGGATCTAGCTCGTTCCATTCATGAAAAAAGATACTTTGAGTAATACTTTTGTATTTGAACACCAATAGTCATTTATCTGCTGTAAGAATAACTTATTTCTTCGTCCATAACGCTTGGCGAGATTTTGGCGACGAATTTGGTGGAATGTCGAAAAGTTAAATGTTGCTAAATTAACGAAAAACTCGCCAAATGGATAAAAAGACGCTAAATCAATGACGGCTCCTCATTGATGATGACGACATGGAAAATGACGACTCATTAACGAAAATTCAATATCTTGGAAAGAATATAATTAACTACTATAATAATAATCTATTTTTTTTACTGTAAAATTAGTAACTTCATTGCATTATATAAAGAAAGTCATTTGCTGCCCACATCAGATTTTTTTTTGTTATTATCTTACAAGTACCATTCCGCTCAAAATTTATATTGTTTTGTTCGAATACACTAAATGGTTATGTATAACTGCTGCTATGTATCATTGTAAATGCATAATACTGCAAATTTTGTAATGGAATAGTAGTTATAAACAAATACCAGATACTTTGACTATAAATATATGTAAAATAATGAATGTCAAGCATTTGGAGAATTGTTATTTACATGTATGAAATTTAATGTAAATTATTTTTAATGGTTAGAATGCCTTAAGATGTCACCCCACATTTTAACGTATGTGCGTTGATACATTGAAATGATGCATGAAGGCAATATCCCCAAATGTTGGGAATATGTCATAAATACATATTCTCAAATGTTAGGAATACTTCAAAAATACTTACTGTTTTATGTTAAGAATGTGTCAAAAACACGCCTTCTCAAACTTTGGAAATGCATCAAAAAATGCGTATTGTCAAATGCTGAAAATTCGTTGAGAATGCATCATATATACATACCGTCAAATGTTAGGAATACGCCATAAATACATTGAAATTCTTCATATATACGTATCCTGAAATGTTGGGAATGCATCATAAATACGTATCCTGAAATGTTGGGAATGCATCATAAATACGTTTGGAATACCTCATATATACTTATCCTCAGATATTGGGAATACATCATAAATATGTTGGGAATACGTCACAAGTACATTGAGAATACATCATAAATATGTTGGGAATACGTCATAATTGCGTATCCTCAAACATTGGGAATATGTTATAAATGCGTGTTAACAACCATTGGAAATGCGTCACACATGTATAATTCTTATTTCCAGCGATTGGTTAACTTCTTCCTGATGTACCATTTAGATGTCATCTTGGCGTATATGTTGGTATGTTACAATGACGTATGAGACCATATGTAATCTCTCCAAACATTGGAAATACGCTGAAAATATGTCATAAATACGTATTATTAACCATTGAGAATAAGTATTAGCAACCGTTGAAAATGCGTTACAAATGCGTAATTTAAAACCTATTTCCAAAGGTTGGATAATCGTTTGCTGACGTACCATTTAGATGTTGCTTTGACGTATGTGTTGATAATTAAAAATGACGTATGTGACCAAACATCATAATGACGTAACTGTGCTACCTGCGGTGTTTACACCTCTTAATTTACAAATAATGAAAACAGGATTGGCTCTTAAATTATGTTTAAGACTCCAAGAACAACGACTGATACGAAAATACACCAGTGAAAGAAAAATCCGTAAAAAACAAGAAAGATCAATCATGCATAAATCATTGTTTATGAAACATTTTTGGACTGAAATGCAATTCCATTTAAACATCTCTAAAATGCGACATATTCAGCACTGATATTTTTTAAATTATCACAGTACTACAATAATTTATTATACTTGGGAACGTAAAATTTCACCAAAAATGCAGTGCTATATAAATCGTCTGTTTCTCTATGTAAAATTAATGAATATTTCATTCATATCACTTATATTCCAGACTCCAGAGCTAAATAATTTTCCGTGAAAATAATTAAGCAATTCTTATGCAACTCATCTTACAATGATTTCATTTGTTTACATACTGCATGCTATAGAAATTAGGCTTCATTTTAGGAATAATCAAAGTTTAGTGATCATTTAAAATCAAAACCGTTGTAATGGCGTTAGCACAGACTTTAGATACACAGATAATATGCAAAAGATTGGTTTTATGACGGAAGCAACACAAAATATAAATTTAAACGATCGTTAAACATCACGAACTTCACAGCTGAAAAAAAAGTATGCCATATTTTATTTTTAAATGAGTCTCGTGAACTTTTCCTATAATATAGGTGTCATTATTATATTAATTTGTATTTAAAAATCTACCTAATATATTTTGCTGATTATTTTTCCACATTTTACTGGATAATTTAAATATATCCTAAAATTTTCTTAGGAATTTGTGAATTTTAACCCTGCTTAAAAATGTTTGAAAAATTATGTCCCATAGGATTCAATGTGTTTCATTTCTTCAGCCCGAGTTCGATCAGAAACTAATTGGGTGATATTCTTCATTTTTATTCTCATATGTCCCACAGACCGTCTCAACAACACAACACTAAAATTTCGTTTTAATAATGTCATTTTTACGGCAAATCCTGTGCGAACGGACATATATATAGACAGAATGAACAAGGTCATAAACACTTTACAACTATACTTTGGACAGCGATAAAAATGAAAACTATTTTTTTTTTCAATACTAAGTACTCCCTGAGAGTGCAAATACATAAAGTGTACATATTTTAAATAAATAAAATAATTAAGTCCAGGAAATATGCCGAAAAATATGTGTTTTTCCTACTATGTATTAGTGTAGTCATTTCCACCCACGCTTCGAGCGTACGTGTGGTTACGAAATGTGACACCTTCACTTTATTAAGTGTTCTGAGTATAAATGAGCCATTTTAAATTTTATCATAAAAATGACGCACGCTCTATACTGGTAACATGAAAAACAATATTTCATACTATACTATTATAATACTTTAATATAAAACTATACTATACTACTATAATACTATACTGTAATATAAAATTATACTATAATACTATACTGTATATTATACTATGTATATAATACTATATATAATACTATACATATATACAGTATATACTATATATATATACTATATATATATACTGTATATAATACTATACTATAATATTATATTATACCATAATACTATACTATAATATTATACTATACTATACTATAATACTATACCAACAGTTTGATGTCTACTATTCAAAATAAATTCAGTTTCGAATTTTATGATAAAAATGACGCACACTCTATACTGGTAACTTGAAAAACAATGTTTCACCTCCGATCACTGTATGTTGACTTATTTGCAACGTTTTCAGACAAGTCAAGTTAAAAATCATTAAAATTATAAAATATAAAAATACTATATATATATAGAAAATATAATACATTACTAAAATATAAAATTATACTATACTACTGTAATAATATACTATGATATAAAATTATACTTTACTACTATAATACCATACTATAATATAAAATTATACTATACTCTAATACTATAGAAAATATAAGTAATATATAAAAAATTCTATAGTAAAATGATAACACTAACAGCTTGATGTCTACTATTCATAATAAATTCAGTTTCAAATTTTATCACAAAAATTAATCACATTCTATACTTGTAACTTTGAAAACAATATTTCACCTCCGATCACTGTATGTTGACTTATTTGTAACGTTTAAAGACAATTCAAGCTAAAAATCAATTAATTACAATATATAAAATCACTATATATAGAAAATATAATACTATATAATAATATAAAACTATACTATACAACTATAAATATATACTACAGAAAATAAAATACTATACTATATACAATTATACTATAATACTATAGAAAATATAAGTAATATATAAGAAATTCTATAAAAAAATAGCACCAACAGTTTCATGTCTACTTTTCAAAATAAATTCAGTTTCAAATTTTATCAAAAAAGTGACGCACACTTTATACTGGTAACCTGAAAAACAATATTTCACCTCCGATCACTGTATATTGCCTTATTTGCAACGTTTTCAGACAATTCAAGCTAAAAATCAATTAATTAAAATATATAAAAACACTATATATGGAAAATATAATACTATATTAAAATATAAAATAATACTATACTATTGTAATACTATACTATAATATAAAACTATACTATATTATAATGCTATAGAAAATATATGTAATATATAAAAAATTCTATAGAAAAAAGATAACACCAACAATTTGATGTCTACTATTCATAATAAATTGAGTTTCATATTTTATCATAAAAATTAATCACATTCCATACTGGTAACTTGAAAAACAATGTTTCACCTCCGATCACTGTATGTTGACTTATTTGCAACGTTTTCAGACAATTCAAGCTAAAAATCAATTAATTATAAAATATAAAAATACTATATATATAGAAAATATAATACAATACTAAAATATAAAATTATACTATACTAATGTAATCCTATACTATGATATAAAACTATACTGTACTACTATAATACCATACTATAACATAAAATTATACTATACTATAATACTACACTATAGAAAATATAAGTAATATATAAAAAATTCTATAATAAAATGATAACACTAACAGTTTGATGTCTACTATTCATAATAAATTCAGTTTCAAATTTTATAATAAAAATGAATCACATTCTATACTGGTAACTTTGAAAACAATGTTTCACCTCCGATCACTGTATGTTGACTTATTTGTAACGTTTTCAGACAATTCAAGCTAAAAATCAATTAATTATAATATATAAAACACTATATATAGAAAATATAATACTATATAATAATATAAATCTATACTATACAACTATACTACAGGAAATAAAATACTATACTATAATATAAAATTATACTATAATACTATAGAAAATATAAGTAATATATAAAAAATTCTATAAAAATAACACCAACAATTTGATGTCTACTATTCAAAATAAATTCAGTTTCAATTTTATCAAAAAAGTGACGCACACTCTATACTGGTAACCTTAAAAACAATGTTTCACCTCCACTCACTGTATGTTGTCTCACTTGCAACATTTTTAGACACTTCAAGCTAAAAATCAATTAATTATAATATATAAAAATACTATATATAGAAAATATAATACTATACTAAAATATAAAATTATACTATACTACTGTAATACTATACAATAATATAAAACTATACTGTACTATAATACTATAGAAAATATAAGTAATATATAAAAAATTCTATCGTAAAAAGATAATACCAACAGTTTAATGTCTACTATTCAAAATAAATTCAGTTTCAAATTTTATCATAAAAATGACGCACGCTCTATACTGAGAATTTAAAAAACAATGTTTTACCTCCACTCACTGTATGTTGACTTACTTGCAATATTTTCAGACACTTCAAGCTAAAAATCAATTAATTATAATATATAAAAATACTCTATATATAGAAAATATAATACTAAATAATAATATAAAACTATACAACTATAAAACTATACTATAGAAATTAAAGTACTATACCATAACATAAAATTATACCATACTATAATACAATAGAAAATATAAGTAAAGTATAAAAAATTCTGTAGTAAAAAAATAACACCAACAGTTTGATGTCTACTATTAAAAAAAAATCAGTTTCAAATTTTATCATAAAAATGACGCACACTCTATACTGGTAATTTGAAAAACAGCATTTAACCTCCGATCACTGTATATTGCCTTATTTGCAACGTTTTCAGACAATTCAAGCTAAAAATAATTTAATTATAATATATAAAAATGCTATATATAGAAAATATAATACTATACTAAAATATAAAACTATACTATAGAAAATAAAATGCTATAATATAAAATTTGATTATACTATAATACTATAGAACGAATAAGTAATATATAAAAAATTCTATAGTAAAAAATAACACCAAAAGTTTGATGTCTACTATTCCAAATAAATTTAGATAGGCTCTGACTTTCTTTTCAGATTTTAATTGAAGATAAAAGAGCTGTCGGGGTGCAGTTTGACTTCTTGGGAATACGTCGAACCGTTCGCGCCCGAAAGGAAGTCATCATATCAGCAGGTTCTGTCAGAACTACACAACTCCTTATGTTGTCTGGGATAGGTCCAAAGGAGCATTTGGAAGCGTTCGGAGTAAGTTGAGAAATTTTGTTTGATATTTATCTTTATTTACACAATTTTAGACAGCACTTAAATTTCGTTTCGGGATTTTGCTTTAATTGATGCTCATGCTGTTTCCCTACGTTACTGCAGCACTGCGCGTTCGTTACTAATTCCCCCGTGGTGAAGGGGCGCCTACGCACCACTTCCACAAGACTCCAGGATGTCCCATGGCGAAGGGGAGGAGATTTGCAGCTTCACTTTCACAAATTCTCTCCGAAGGGACGAAGTCTGACTTGGCCTCGACATGACAACATCCATGCCCTCTGGCGGGATTTGAACCCGGCAATCCAGCGATCAGACGGAAACGCATGCCCCTGACCTCTCGACCACCGGATCGGCGCACTGTGCATAACAAATATAAATGATTTTATCATAACACGGTTTGACAAAAAATATTTTTTCTAGATATTAATTATATAATTTAAATATGAGATATATTTAAATATTTAATGCAACGTTTTTTTAAAGTGTAACAAAACAAAGAGGTTTTCGGTTAATTTTGAACGAATGTTAAAGGATATTTTTTTGTTTGACTGATTGGGCATTGATAAATACATATTGGAACCTTGCACTGGTATTAGAACCTTGCATTCCTTGCACGGGTAAATGAATAGAAAAAACCCGAGGGAAAAAAATCGTACTTGAAAAAATGTTTATTTAATGGGTGCTCCACACCAAAACGTTCGAAATATGAAATAATAGTAAAACGGCCATTGCAAGGATATAGAGACTTTAAAACTGGTGCAAGTATAGATCGTTAAATAGGAATAAAGTGTATAATTTCAGTTTTTAATATTTGCTAATTTAGGAATGCTGCACAATTAAATGTTTAATTGGCTGAATATATAAGACTGAAAAATACCAATTATTAAAAAAAATCACGTTATTCGGCGGGTTGCTTAATGTGAAACCTTTAACTTTTAGCGGATATTCGGCTAGTCTATTAATTTATTTCCGCAGTCTTTCACGTTGTGTTTTAATTATTACATTTCTTAAAGCCACGTTCTGTAATCATATAATATGTATAGTTCAAAAGGTCCTTTTGAACAAGAAAGGTGAGAACTGTGATAATTGACAAAGATTTTTTTTTTCTCTTGAGTCACAAAAGTGGATCTTCTAAACGTGGTAATGTAGTTATTATACAAGTAGTTTCAAAAATGTCATTAAGGGGTTTATTTCTTTAAATATCTATCATAGATATATATTCATGAAGCGAACCGACAATAGGAGACAATGGCGAGTGAGGCGGGCTGTTTTCTAAGTTACTTACCTTGTTTTAGGTTCATTTAGAAAATGTACACGTTTCTCTTAATTATATTCTAATTTCCTTAAATTCGTGTTTCAGATAGAAGTTGTCGCCAATTTACCAGTTGGACAGAACTTACAAGATCATTATGGAACCCATATGGTCTACTTGGTGAATTCTACTATAATGCCAGTTATAGTGAAAAATAGCAATCCTATCAATATTCTGAAATACATTAAAGATCGATCAGGTGAATATTGTTTCTATTTACAGTTGTTGATGTTAACATGCGTTCTATCAAATTTATAATTTTTTAAATACATATGACTGTCTTTCAATTATTATTCTTATGTTTTCTTCCGTCACAATTGATTTTGCTTAGAATGCAATGTTACGTGTCAAATCCTGCAGGCTGAAATGAATGATGCTTGTAGTATAAAAACACTAGGTGATCTAGTTAAAATCACAATGTTCATGTTAAAATTCTAGTTAAAATCAATCGGCTTTCTGTTCCACAAATTTGGACTAGGTGAAAGTTCAAAATGATGCGTACGAGTGTGACATGTACACCTGAGTATTTGGCATGTTTTGCCTATGATGTGGATAAAATTTAAGGCTTATAAAATAATTTAAAGTGTCTGGACTTGTAGGCTTAAATAATTTATTGCTGTAGCACAGACCTATCACACAATGGCGTCACAATAAAATCTAGACCTTTACTTTTGCTTAAGGGTGGCTTAAGCTTAAGTTTTCTCTACATAATGATATGTAAAAGCAAAAGTAGTTTGATTTTTCAGAGTTCCATATTTCACTCAATTTTAAATTGTTAAATATATATGAGATATTTAATACTCATACGGAAATAAATAAAGTTGGAGGTATGAGTTTGAGTGTGCCAAATTGCAAAGAAGGTAAAGTTTTACAGATACTAAGACATAAACTGCACAATGCTTTCCACAATTAAAACTTAACGGATGTAGTACAACCTCGCGCAAACGACGACAAAAATCAATCTGGAACCATAATAATCTGCTATCATGATAATCTGCTACACTTTCGCTATTTCTACACATTCTGTATGTTATGGTATACTCCAGAGTTTCATAGAGACCATTTTATAGTGTCTAAAAACCTTCTCATTGCTGCTTAGCATAGTGAATTGCATAGTGAGTGAGCAATCTGCAACCATAATAATCTGCTATCATGATAATCTGCTACACTTTCGCTATTTCTACACATTCTGTATGTTATGGTATACTCCAGAGTTTCATAGAGACCATTTTATAGTGTCTAAAAACCTTCTCGTTGCTGCTTAGCATAGCGAATTGCATAGTGAGTGAGCAATCTGCAACCATAATAATCTGCTATCATGATAATCTGCTACACTTTCGCTATTTCTACGCATTTTGTATGTTATGGTATACTCCAGAGTTTCATAGAGACCATTTTATAGTGTCTAAAAACCTTCTCGTTGCTGCTTAGCATAGTGAATTCAGATATCTGCATGCGCCGATATCTCAAGCATCTCTCCGGATCGGCAGAAATCTAGTCCTAATCATATAACAACACATTTTAGAATATTGACCAACAGCCCGGAGCGGTGTGAAGATCTCCGCGACTCCTACGATTTGATTGGAAACACGTTAACATGAATGTGCAGAGAATTTGAGCTTGTACTAATCTTGAACTCGAAATGCAGTTACAATTCTTCATTTTAAAAAATGTGAAATCAAATAATAAATATTATATACTCCATTATATTTTATTTATAAATGTTTCAAACCTTTAATACTTCAGATACAGTCTTTCTTGATCGATCTCCTATAAAAATAAGCCAAAATCTGGTGGAGACCAGAATTATCTAAAAGAAGAATTACAGCCTGACCCGAGACAGGGGACTGACCAGACCTAAATCAGTGATCTAGGAGACCCAACCCTCACAGCAAAGATCGTCATATGTGTGACTAAGGCTCCTCTATATACGAGCTGACTCATCAAGCATATTGAAGCCCACCGTAGTTGGAAGCGCAGTCCATTAGCATTAGCTCTATTCGTATTTTCATTTTAAGAAGTATAATTGAAATAATTATGGGTGGTTGTTCTGCACCGAAATGCTCTATTCATTCTAGAAAGGGTTTTAAGCTATTTAGCTTTCCTCAAAACGAAAAAAGAAGAAAACAATGACTAATAAGCAATTGGATACCCAGGCATCTAGTATACTTGTGCGAGCTAAGTTCTACAATATCCTAATTGAAACTTCTTTTTTCATATGAAGTATTTATTTCAAACACTTATTTTATAATTTCTGTAACTGTAGTATGGAACCCTATGGGCTTCAATATGCCTGATAAGTCAGCCTGATAAGTCAGTGTAGTATAGGAACTCTATGTGCGACAGTGACGTTGTAGTCACGTGACACCTGGGATGTGACATCATATTTGTGACTTTTATGCGACGTTACGTATCAGTAACTTTGTAACTTCATTGTGACTATATTCTGTGACGTTTCCCCAATTTAATTAACACGCAACAATATGACGACATTGCAATGGCAATTACAATGTGACGTCACAAACAAGTTAATATGCGACGTCACAAATAAGTTAATATGCGACGTCACAAACGACCATGAAAATGACCAAAATGACTTCGCTGTGACCTCAATATGATACAGTCGAGACGTGCTGCTACGTCCTGTGACGTCCCAAAGTCAGAGTGTGACGTAAATCTTACGTCACTGGGAAAAAATTTTGTTGGGGAAGATTGTGCTGGTTTCTAAGCTTGTTAAGAAATGGAAGATGTTAACGTGACTCCTCAATCTCGTTTCATAAGAAAAGGATGCTAAATTTTATATGATCAGGATGGTGTAGGGCAAAAGTGTCCAAAGTTTTATACATTTGGGCTACAGTAAAAATTTCCAAATCTTTCACAGGCAAAAGCAACTTGTAGAAAATATTACCCTAAACGTTATTCATGAAAGAAATTCAAAATGCAATAAAATTAAATTTCAAAATAAATATACACATTTCTGAAGAATAAACATAATTATAAAAGTAATTAAAACAAATCATATTAAATAACAAATGATAATAATAAAATTGCTCTTTGTGTACACTGAAATGCATTTTTCTTTGCATCGTTCTATGAAACCATTGTCCATTTAGACGTAGCTCAAAATTCAGACTCCGATCATTAAAATATTTTACACGTGTTTTCTATGCAGTTCTGATCTATACTCTGATTTCATATATTTTTCTTTTTTAAACTGATTTCCTACATATATCTCGTACCACACACAGTTCCACAAGACAGCCTTTAAGTTAAGATTCGTTTTCTCTAAAGGACGTATAATTATATTTCTAATTTTTAAATAATATTGTATTTCAATATTTCTTCGGTAAGACATCGAACCAGATTGGTATATCTTGATGGTCCTGGCTTAGGACGTTCAACTTATCTAAGAGGTAATCCGGTTCCCTCTTTATATTTTACCAGACAGTCCGGCTCATTTGAAGGTTTGGAACAGCTAATTGGGTGGTCGGCAATTGAATATATTGAAATTCTAAAAATGTGCATATTAAAAATCTTTGAAAGAACTACACAATTAAATAGTACATCGAATACTACAAATAAGACAATCCTATAACTATGAAATACTGTATTACTATATTCAATGATTGACTTATTTACACTATTATATGTCTTTCAAGTACAAACAGTAAAATAATAAAAAGAAACAATAAAATAAGCAAAAGAATCCAGAGGCGGGACCTGTTGATGACCATTGTACGGTGTTTGCCGACATTAACAGGCCAGGCAACCAAACCAAATTAGGAGCAACCCGAAACAACCTAACTTCAAAAGTAACATCGTTAAAACAAAAAATAAAAATAGATAACAAAACACAAACAACATTCAATCAAAACCGATCAAACAAACGTAACACCAAACGAAAATCATCATTAATCATAAAACTAGACCATTTACCAACACAAAATGAAATTGAAAGCCTCAGAGGAGAGAGGTATGCAGCAACTATTATAAGTCTTACGTTAAACGACTCAGTCCGACTTGGCTGTTTGTTATACTGCTGGGATAATGGAATCCAAGTTAGACCGGAAGCCAATGGGTGTGGTCCTAACAATCCTTCCCTATCCCTTCTCAAATAGACATTTGGGTCTACAGATTTATCGTGCCTATACTCCCTGTAGACACAAGGATAATTTCGGAATGTCCTGGGTTCGATTTGCTCCGTTCCACCATGATTTTAAACTAAGTTGAGTCTAATATTTAACATATTAATCATTCTTTGCAGGACCACTTGCGTCTCCAACACAAATTTTTCTCATTTCGTTTCATGATGGTTTGAATCCTGCCAAAAATTCAACAGATTTCCCGAGACAAGAATTGTATTTTGGAGAAAATGCAGCTATTGATCAAAAGATCAACTCCAATTTGAAACCCGAGGTAATTAATATTTTTATAATAAATCCTATAAATAAAAAATATATTTACAAAAACGATCTGCATTAGTGCGAGCTGGCTCTGAAGGTAAAACGATTTCCGTTCGTCAAGAGAAGGTAAACAGACTCATCAATAAACAATCAATTAACTGAAGAGTCTGAATGTGTTAACCAAACCAATCGGTTTCGGAGGAATAACGAGCTTCATTTTCGGAAAAATGTCAACAGTCTTACTCATTTGCATTAACTATAACTGTGTTTATTTACTTTGTTAAATTATATTGTTTGATGAATGGAGTTATAAAGTTACATTTTCTTATGCACAAAATTGGAGAGAAAATGATGATACTGCCAAATAGCAACGCCGAATAGCAACAAATTAAGCATTTTAAAATAACTATTTTAATTTACGTAATAAAGCCAAGGTGATTTAGCATTTTTAATTGATTTCGAGGTGTGTTTAAGACAGGGCGTTAATTATATTTGCCATAATACACGTAGATGGACATGGAGTGTCAATGAAACTGCGGATGAAGCTGATGAAAAAAAATCATTGCGAAATAAAACAAACAGACTTCGATGGGCCCAAGAAAATATTGAAAATTGTCTTAGCCACAGAATAAATGCAAAACTTGGAGTCAATTAAATTCTTAATTTTGCAGTCCTATTGTCAGAATTTTTACAATACCTACAGCGCAGATGCTTTGACTGAGCACAGCTAGGGTGATGGTATTGCGGAGCATGCAGATAGCAGTCAATTCCTTCAGCGGTGACATTTTTAGCAGGCACTTTTAACAGTCACAGCGAGCAAATGATACGTCCATTATGTAGGCGCTTTGTTGTTGTTGTTGAGACCCAGACCGTCCGACCTACCAGAAAGGTGAAAGGCAACAGATTATGTGAGCGCGTGTACATATCTGTTGTATGTGCAAGACGAGTTTCAGTTAACATTTACTCAATCTGCAGTTCCTAAGCAAATCAATAATATCGCGTTTTCTTGTTAAATTTTGCAGGACTGGAAGTGTGCATGATCTGTCACAACTATTAAGCACGGGTCCATCCACGCGAAGATAGGAACGAATTTTCAACTCCCTCAACAGGGATATTTCTTAGAATATTACCTTCTAAAGTTGAATTGTCACCAGCTACTCTTTTTAGGACTACACACAAGATGTGGAAGAAGGAATAGCTCAGACAAATACACAGTAATGAATACTTGAATTATGCTGGTGCATGCCAGGAGCTTTGTAGGCAAGGGGGCTTATCCTCCTCGCCAGTTGGATAAACTATAACATTAGTTCTTCTTAGGATATTCATTTAAAAACAAAATTCATTCTATAAAATCCCCGATCCCAACATGAGCTTCCCTTCCAAGATCTTCCTCACCTAGGTTTATAAATGGTATTATATGGGTACAGATGTAAAGAAATTTTAGTGAAATTAACTGTGGTACTTGTCAATAGCTGTCCACACTATTGACAACTGTCCACTTGTCAATAGCTGTCCTGTGATTTAACACTCTATAACATAATTGAAAAGTGTTTATGACATTGTTCATTCTGTCTGTCTGTCGGTTCGCAAGATAACTGCTATATAAATGACTTTATCAAAACGAAATTTTAGTTATGTTGTTGAGACGATCTGTGGGACATACGGAAATGTAAATGAATAATATCACCCGTAGTTTTGGATAGAACCCGGGTTGAAAAAATGAAATACATTGAGCATTACGGGATCTAATTTTTCAAACATTTTTAAAGCGAAGTAAAATTCATAAATTGTTTAAAACATTTTAGAAAATATTTAAATTATCTCATTAAACATATAAAAAAATTTCAGAAAAATATGTTTGGTAGTTTTTAAATAATAATTAATATATTAATTACACACATATAATATGAAGAGATCACGTGATCCACTTCAAAATAGAGAATGGCATCCATCTTTATTTTCCTGTGTAAAAATCGTGATTTTTAATATCCTTTTAAACTTATATTTAGTGCTGCATCCGTCCTAAAACCACTCTATTTTTGCACATTTTCTGTGCATCTATATTCTGCATCAACGCACTTACAATATTCAGTTTGAATGATCATCAAACTTTGATTATTTCTACAACGAAGCCTAATTTTATTGGATGCAGAATGTAAACAAGTGATGCGTTGTATAATTATTGCTGAATGTTTTCCATGCAAAATTATTTAACTCTGAAGTCTGGAATAAAAATATATGAATTAAAGATTCATTGCCTTTACATAGAGAGCCAGACGATTTATATTTCGATGAAGTCATTTGAATAAAGTTCATTTTTTTAAGAAGTTTTAAGTTTCTATGTAAAATAAATTATAGTAGTACTGTGATAATTTAAAAAATTATCACCGCTAAATGTATCGCATTTTAGAGAAGTTTGAATAAAATTGCATTTCAGTTGGAAAGTGATTCATAATCAAAGCTTTATGCATGATTGATATTTCTTGTTTTAGATTTCCTTTTATCAACAACTGTGGCTAACTATAAATACGTCTTTTGCGCGAGCATCTGTAATACGCGGACGATAAGTGCGCAATTAATGCCTAAACAGTGTACGGTCGTATTTTCAAAACTTTTATGTATTCAATTATAATTATATCACATATGCTCAACCAACAGTAATTATCCGTATTGTTCCTCTGTGGAAGACCCCTTGGAAAATTACATTCCCCAAATGTCCCAAACTCGAAAAAAGTTGTTAAATTGGCGATAAGTTGCCAAATATTTTGTCAAGGTAGTCAAATGTATGGCCTACATTACATTAGATAACGATAACCCTGCTCAATGCGATAATGATGCACCAGCTACTCTAACAACTTTTGTCTCTCTCTCTATGTGGGTGTAATGCACTGTACAAGCCGCTTCTCAGGATTTGTACAGCGTATTAGAAGTTATTATCTTTCACGAAAATAAACTAAGTATATTTTATTTTGCTAGCCTTATTATAAATTCTTGTAAAACAAACCAGAACTTTTTCACTGTTTTAAATTTTTAGAGATTCGTTTTAGCCTCAACTATCAGTGGCTTGGAGCGTTTTTTATAAATAATTAAAAATCCACTAACTTGTCTTGAATTTTTAAATGTTCTCTGCACATGCCACTATTATGTCTCCCACTTAAAAGAATCGCTACTTTATACGTTGGTAATCTGATTTTTAAATCTCGGGACATATATACATACATAAAAACTGTTAATATGGCTGATCCTTTTTAATAGTCTTAAATAACACGATAATACTAAGATGAGCAAAAGTATGGTATGTTAACCTTTAATATTTACACTGCTTCAAACAAGATATACAAATTATTTACTTACTGATTCATAACACATTTATTTATATATCAATACCTTATTCACGATTTTGCACGGAATTTCCACTACATATGGTGGAAGTTGTGTATCCGTTTTACATGTAATATGAAATAAATACCGTTTTACGTATAATCAAATTAAATTCATAACCTTTTTTAACCATTTTAGGTGTATGAAAAAGTGTACGGTGGTAATGATTTTAGCCCATCTTATACATGCATTGCCACGATCTTGCAACCTGAGAGCCGAGGTGAGATACTTCTCAATTCCATCAATCCTTATGATTATCCTCTCATCAATCCCAACTACTATAAAAACGAGACAGATGTGCATAACGTAGTTGAAGGTAAAAGTTAACAGATTTACATAATTTTTATTATAGTTTATACTGTTTCGTTTATCTCTTACTAGTTCATACTGTTTCATTTATCTTGTCTTTCAATCGGTTAATGATAGGTTGTGATGACTGAGGGACTTGGCTCTCTGTTTACTGGCACCGATTTATTAAAATTCCTTTAAATTAAACAGGAATTCGGGATACTGTGTGTAACATACATTAACTTGCTTGTTTGTAGTGATGAATGTTTGTTAATTTATAAACCGACGGTTCAAAAATAGAAAATGAGATTGGTCTTGCAGTGTGTCTTTAAGAATGATTTAATTCGATACTGATGTTTAAATTTGTTAGATAATGTTAGCAATACGAAAAAATGTTTTAGATATTCAAATAATTACAAAAAAAATAGGGGTTTGATCTGCGTTGAAGCTCATATCTATAACATTGGGAATGCATCTATGGATAATTCTGCAAAATTGACTCTTTGTAAGGACGGTGTTTTGAAAATTATTTGAATGAACGTAAACAAATGAACGGAAATGAACGTAATATAGATCATTATGTTTTTATCTGCAAATATACGAAGGATTTTCTTTAAAATGAGCCAGCTGCTGCAAATAAATCTAAATGGTTTACTGAAAATCTCCAATATCTCCTCCTCTGGAATCTATGGCTGTGTTATCATAGCTAGTTGAATTTGACAGTTTACGTTGAACATGTTGTTCTGTTTTCTTGTTTGTTTTAATTTTAAAAATATAATTGTTCCCGTGGTGATTATGTTTTAAATTTCTTTTATTGCTTATCATCATAGTAGTTATTTATTTTCTTGTTATTATATTGTTATTTTCGTTGCAATTGTTATTCTACTTTATTGTTATTTCAAAGTGTTTTCTGCTCAACACTCTTTGAATGAGTTGGATGGCAGTGACAACGTTAGATGGGACAATAGGGCACGTGGCCGGGCGACAGTGATAGGGGCGAGGAGCTGACCGACAACAAGAAACTGGGGCTGCAGGCGATCATTGAGCACCTTATATGTTTTTGTGAATTAAATTTAAAATTTAAATGAAATGTAAAATAATTCTTGAATAAAAAACGAAAAAAAAAAAACCTGTTGTGGGCAGCACATGACTTTCCCTGCAGACTTATATTCAAGTTATCTTCATTTTAATTAAATGTAATTCACTTTTAATTCAATTTTCTTTCTCATTTGATAACTGGACTTATTTTCAAAGATGGCGAAGAGAAAATACTTAAAATGTAAAATATCTCGAGAAAAGCTAGTCCTAGTGTAATGGGGTCTTATTCTTTTCTTCGTTAAAAATTATGTATTAAACAAGTATTTAATGGACATAGCTAAGCATACGTAGTTTTTTATTTTAGATTTTGGCGATTTTTGAGGGCCATTTTGCAACAAAAGGCAAGTTATTTTTTTTCGAATCGTACCAAAATCTAATCAGCACTAGGGTGTTCCACAAGTGACTTATATACCGAATTTTGTGATATTCGTTCCATTAGTTTTTCAGCTAGAGTGGAAAAAATTTTCTGCGGGACATTTCTCAAAAAAAGGCGGGTTCTTTTATCTTGAATCGCACCCAAAACTAATCAGAACCAGATTCGCCCACAAGTGACTTACCAAATTTTTGTGAAATTCGGTCCATTAGTTTTTAGTTAGAGTGGATACAAAATCTGCACAGACAAACTGACAAACACACAGACAAACACACGCACAGACGTCACGCTAAAATTTTTTTTCAGATTCTAGAGGGTCTAGAAACGTGTAGATCCGTCGAAAACTCGAGTTGCGATTTTCGGCATGATTTCAATACTTTCCCTATGCATTACCATGTATAGCAGGGAAAGTAAAAAGAAGTGGATGATTGATTCAATTCGCCTAATGAAATTTATAACCTCCTAGAGGAAAATAAATTCTGTCTTTTCAATTACTTGGAGGCATGACGTCATGAGAGTATTTCAAAAGGGTTATAGTCGAATAATGTCTATCAGTAAAAGCGTCGGGATGCACTCCGATCAATTTGTGTCGGACCATGTTTCGCTTAACATTCAACTTGTAAGATCTGAACAACACATATTATACGGTAATACAATTTTTAAAAATATCGGCTAAGTTTTAGAGGGATTATTCTAGAACAGGGGTGGCCAACCCGCGGCCCGTGGGCCGCATGCGGCCCGCCTTGAATAATTTTGCGGCCCGCGAGATTCATTACAACTTTACAAAATACGATTATTTTGTGCAATATTTTAGTGTAGTGTTTTGGAACAAAAAAATCTCATAACTGTTTCTATTTTACACGTTGCTTCTGTTTTTATACATACTTAGAAGTGGGCAATATTGCATTGCAGCGACCCCCCCCCCCCTCTCCGCAGCATCACGCTTGATTCCTGTAACTTTATCGCGCTGCTTATTGCTAGAGCTAGGCATACTTAGATATGCGCAGTAGAGCAGTGCGCCGGCCACTCGCTGCGTCTTCGCTGGCTGTTGATTGTCGACAACAGAACCCTCTCTCAGTGTCAATTGAAAATTTGTTTTCCGGTTTCATTTTGTGTGTTGTGACTGCAGGATAATTATTTTAATATATTTTCAACTAAAACAGCCAGGTAATATAAATCCCATTAAAATAAAAATGAAGTTGTTTTAAAAATTAAAAAATATGTATTTCCTTCTCACTTTTGGTTCTAACCCACTCGTATTATAAAATGGTGAAATTTTTCCGATGGCCGGCATTTTTGTAAAAAATTATTAGACGAATTTTTGTGAACATTCTTTTATTTAAAAGCATATTTTTATTTCCTTCTTATTTTTAGTATGAGTGCAAAGAAAAGAAGAATAGTAGACGAAAATAGAAGATATAGCGAGGAATGAGAAGAAAAGTACTTTTTTGTCATTCAAAACACAAAATTAATGTGTTTTATTTGCCGAGACACCATCGATGTATTTAAAGAATACAATGTTAAAAGATATTACGAAACAAAACATAATGATTATTTGAAATTCGATAAAGAAGTGAAACAATCGAAGGTCCGGGAATTTAAATCGCAATTAAAGACTCAACAAAAAATGTTTGGTTCAGCATTACAGCAACCATCCAATATTATTAAGGCAAGCTATTCTGTTTCATTTTTGACTGTAAAAAAAATGAAAACATTTTCGAATGGCGAATTTGTGAAAGAATGTTTGGAAGCTGTTGTAAAGGATATTTTGCCTGATAAAAGTAAACTATTTTCGAACTTAAGTCTATCTCGGCAAACAGTGTGTCGTCGAATTAATGACATTTCAAATGAAATTATCGTAAAACTGCGCGATTCAATTTCAAATATTTTTCCTTAGCATTTGACGAAAGTACAGACATTTCTGACACAGCTCAACTTGTAGTATTCGTTCGTGGAGTAAATGAATCATTTCAGGTAACTGAAGAAATGCTAAATTTGTTAAGTTTGAAAGGTACGACAACAGGGGAAGATATTTTCCATGCTGTTGAAAACTGTTTATGCGAAAACAACTTGTGTTTGGAAATTCTTTCTGGAATATCAACTGATGGGGCACCTGCTATGATCGGTAAAGAAAAAGGAGCTATAAAATTACTGATCGATAAAATAGAATCCAACAACAAAACTAATAACTGCTGCAAAAAAGATGATTTAATTGTAATCAACTGTGTGATTCATCAACAAAATCTATGTGCCCAAGTATTATCGATGACTCATGTTATGCAAGTAGTCATAAAAGCAGTGAATTACATTCGATCCCATGCACTTTCGCATCGACAATTTAAGGAATTCCTAAAAGAATTAGATTGTGAATATGGTGACGTTGTATACTTCAGTCGTGTCAGATGGTTGAGTCGTGGAAGATGTGTACAGCGATTTCATGAGATACGCCAAGAAATTGACTTGTTTATGAATGACAAGCAAATACCAGTACCAGAATTAAGAAATGATGAATGGTTATTGGATGTATGTTTTTTAGTAGATATCATCGAAAAACTCAATCAATTAAATACATAATTACAGGGAAAAGATAATTTAATAATCGATGCATTTAATCACATCAAAGCATTTCAGAAGAATATACTGTTATTTGAATCTCAATTGAAAAATAATAACGTTCAACACATTCTATTAATGAAAGAATTTTAAAATATTCAAAATGTATCAGTTACATCAAATACGCAAAAGAAATAAGCAAACTTGTAGCTACTTTTGAGAGTCGTTTCACTAATTTAGACAAATACAAAAAATTATTTGAAATATATTCATCTCCCTCTCATGTCGATGTCGAGTCGGCCCCAGAATATCTCCAAATGGAACTGATTGACTTACAATGCAATAATGAATTAAAACACATTTTTGAAACATCAGAATCAAAAATAGATTTTTATAACACTTATGTCACAAAAGAAAAATTTTCCAATTTTAGAGATCTGGCACAAAAAGTTGTGAGCGCTTTTGGATCAACTTACACCTGTGAATCGTTTTTTTCGAAAATGAAATTTATCAAACATTTATCGCGCTCAAACTTAACGGACGAAAACCTGCAACATCAATTACGATGTGCAAATACACGCATTGAGATCGACTTGTAAAAACTAAGTGAAAGAGTTGAGAAACAAATATCTCACTAATTAAATAAATTAAACATCATTCAATCATTATTGCATTATTATTATTATATTATCTATGTTTGTATACATGAAAAATAATGAAAAAAATAATAATAATTCATTCTGTTTTAAATTTTCACTCCAATAAATGTTTGTAATGGGTCCAAATCTAATATAAAGATATATATTTTTATATGCGGCCCTCGGGCCGACGTGGTGGTCGAGTGGTCAAGGCATGCGTTTCCAAAGCAATCGCTCGACCGCCACGTTTTGGGTTCGAGCCCCACGTAAGGCATGGATTTTGTTGTGTTTTGGGCGCAGTGTGTTCCGCCCCCCTCTGGTTCACCTGGGGCAACGTCCCTAGGACGGCTAAATGAATCACATATAAGGCCGAATTATGGGCGAATGACGATGAGTCAAGTGCCTGGCCATTGGCAATAAAAATATATATATATATATATATATATATATATATATATATATATGCGGCCCGCGGGATTATAATGTTTTTCCGAAGTGGCCCGCAAGGTCATTTGGGTTGGCCACCCCTGTTCTAGAACATGCTATTTCTCAGATAGCCTATTCAAATTAATCGATGCCTTTGGCAATTATACCGATATTTCTTTTATATTTTGTTTAAAAACAGGTCTACGTCTTTGCCTCTGTTTTTGATTACATTTCTTTTATAAAAGTTACGCGATAGGACTTTGCCATATCAACTGTGACGAAATTTACCAACAAAAAGTAGAGTATTTCCCACTTATGTTGTATTGCCATATTAATTGTGAGAAATATGTTCGAAATATGGGGACATACTTCCTTCCGGAAAGTGGTATACATTAATGGTATGACGTTTTCGCTTAACAAGGGAATTCATGTTTGAGTATACATCATATCTACCTTTCTAGTATCTGTTTTATTAATTTATATATGCATTCGGACAAAACATCATAATTACATTAACCGATTGAAAAAAGTCCCACTAGCCTTGTATACCTCCATCTGATATTATAAGATCTCATATTTAGCCAGCAGATATTAAGTGCGATATCCATAGAACATAAGTTTGTATCAGAACCTTCGTATGATTATATCATAAAAATATTTGCTTCAGAAAAAACAAAAAGCGAAGTCATGCCTGTCCCTGAACTATTTCTCGAAATTAGAAACTGCATATTATCTTAAATTTTAATGTACAGCTGTACTAAAGTGCAGTCGTGCAAATGTTTAAAATGTGAAACTTGAAAGTTTGTTTAATGAAAAGAAAATAATTTTTTTGTGTTATAATTCGCATAATACACCACAAAAATCTAAAAAAAATGTAATCTTTCTGCCGCCGAAAAAATGCTTTTAAACTTTTCTTTCAAGGTCAGTTCAGGACCTATGGCATCAAAGCAATTGAGAAATCTCCATTAAATCATCTGTGTTCAGGGATCGGAATTATTTCTATGTATCTTTATGTATCATCCAACTCACCAGTTAGAAATTCGAAGCATTGAAGGAATATTCCTCACATCATTGCAAATCACCTAAATTATGTTTCATTTTTCAGCTGCCCAGCTGAGCAACGTTACAAGGGATCTCAATTTCAAATTCTGTTTTTTCAACAGGCATGAAAATTTGCCAAGCTATTTCGAAGAGACCTGAAATGCAGGAGATACAGGCGAGACCTCTGGGCACACTGTTTCCTGGATGTGAGAGTTTCGTAGGAAACGAGGACCAGTATTTTGCCTGTCAAGCAAAGTCTGCCATCCAGACGATCTGGCATCCAGTCGGAACTGCACGAATGGGACAACGTAATGACTCACGATCGGTTGTTGACCCTGAATTGCGGTAAGCCCATATATATATATATATATATATATATTTAAATGAAGTATTTTCCCTACAATTCATAGTAGTATAGGAGGGAAGTATATATATATATAAGTGGTATGTATATACGTATATGTGTATCGGTGGATATATAAGTGGGGTCAAACGTGCACCTCTTCTGTCTTTTGGATATAGAGCCAAAGAAAAATCATACAAAGTTTAGTTAAAAATCGTTAAAAAATTTAGCCCAAATATAAATAATTAAACAAAAATGTTAACTAAGTACTTATAACCAATCTTTGCAGACTTATGCAGTCTCATGGCTGTAACGAGTTTTAATTACATTTTGTGTTATGTCTTTGTTTTTGTTGTTTCTTTATGTGTGAATTAAATAACAACAATGGATTTATGAAAAAGTTTTGTGTTGTTTCTTTATGTATGTGTTGTGACACGTCACAACATGTTATTATTTTATTATTCAAAATTGACATTTATTTTATAATTCATTAAATATTTTGTATTATTTTAAATTTAATTATTTTATTTTAGTTTTAATTTATTATTCAAAATTATCTTATTCAAAATTGCTATTTTTATATTCATTAATAGGCCAATTGTCTCATTTTCTAAATTAAATTATAAACACGCTGCTATTCATCCATGCTTTTCATTCGTACGGTGAACGCCCCTTTTTACTACGGCTGGATAGCAGTATTCTTTTCTGGCAATTGGTAGGGTTTTCGTTTATGAAGGAATGGGAATTTAGATCATTTGGGTTGAGTCTAACCTCTACTGTTATCTCGCTTCGCGAACTTGTGAACAGAAGTGAGGCTGGAGAATTTTATGCTGACTCACTCTCTTGAAAATTTGTAGCGTGTGAAGGTTGGGTATTGAAAAGCTGTTGGTGGGTTCGTCTTTGTCTTTAAGGCATGGCGAACCCAAACCATCTTTTTTTATGAATTTGTCATTCTTTTGGATCGGCTCCAGTATTTGAAATACTAATAGTTTTATTTACTATTATGAATTGAAACCTTAAGAGTAATTGAAAATGAGAATCATTCCCACTTTTATGAAGCTATGTAGATTTTTGTGTTTGTGATCAAAATCTGAGTTCAGTTCAAAGAATATTTTGTGATCCATCGTTCTATAAATATATATATATATATATATATATATATATATATATATATTTCGTAATGTGACATATTCATATGAACATATTCATATTTTATTTGAAAATTATCTACAGATTTTAATATTGAAGTAACATTGCTACCAATCAAAGAGATGAACGATAGTCAGTAAGAATGATTAGAATCTCTTTTCACTATGTGCAAATTATTAAGAAGGAATATGTTCATTGTGCTATATGTTGTGTATATGGTGAAACATATAAGATTTTATCAAGTTGCTTCTAAAAGTTTGTGTAAAAAAGAAATCAATTCACTTATAATTGTCTCAATTCCCTTTTACAAAAGAAGAATACTGTGTAAGTTTACCGAAATTTCTTATATGTTGATTTAATAAAGAAAATTTTCTATAAGTTTTGGTGTTATGGATAATTATCTTCAATTACAATTTTTCTCAGGAAGCTGCATTTTCTGATTAATTTAATAATTCTGAATTTTTTAAAACATCATGAACTTATATTGCAAACTAATTAGATACCGGTAGTCCTAAAATGAACATTGACTACAGCAGTGCTGACAAACCTTGAACATTCGAATTAGGCTATATTGATGATTGAATAACTTCAATTTACAATTCATAATTAACAAATCTAGAATCGTTTTTTTTATGCTAGTGATATCATTTAAAAATTTTTTAGTTCTTTTACATTTTAGATTCAAGTTACAGGTATGTACTATGTAGAATTCATCATGTATTAAATACTATGTATTCTTTTGTGTGGTTTTTTTAGGCGCTCACATGCAAGGATGGTTAATTTAATTATTAAAAATTACACAAAGCATTGTACTTTTATTCAAAATTCTTTTTCCATTATACGGTCCCATTCCATTAAAGTTATTAACTACTAATTAATTAATTTCCCTTTGTTAATTGCATGTGAGTGGCCGACCCAACTAGGATTTGAGTAGGGGTTGTAAATTAAATTCATATCATTTTATTAATTTCCCTTTACAGCCCTTATCACAACAGAATGAATTAAATAACAACAACAAATTTATGAAAAAGCGTTCATTTGGTAGCAAGTGGTATGTTCACTAGTGTAGGTTGGGAAAATAAAAAACTTTTATGATCGGTTCATAATGATAATAAAAATCTGATGTGGGCAGCACATGACTTTCCTTATATAATGCAATGAATTTACTACTTTTACAGTTAAAAAAATGTTATTCTTATAGTAGATACTTATATTCTTTCAAAAATATTGAATTTTCTTCAATTAGTCCTCATTTTCATTGATTTAGCGTCATTTTTATCAATTTGACGACATTTTAGTTAATTTGGCAACAATTAAAAATGTCGCCAAGTTGGCGACATTCCGCCAAATTCGTCGCCAAAATCTCGCCTAGCGTTATGGATGGAGAAATAAGTTATTCTTACAGCAGATAAATGAGTATTGGCCTTCAAATACAAAAGTATTACTTAAAGTATATTTTTTCATGTTCATGAATGGAACGAGCTAGATCCACGAGAATGATGTCACCCCATTTATCGCATGGTATTACATATGAAAAGTGAACATGTTTCTCAATAGGAAATATTTTTTTTTATTTTATAGAACTTTTTGATAATTTTTTTGAAAAATGTGCAATATCTCGAGAACGGTTCTCCAGAACGCTCTAAAATTTATGTCAATCGTTTTCTAATAAAAATTACATAAGAAATGTCTATTTACGTAACTTTATTAGCGATTTTCATTTTTTGACGATTTTTTCAAAATTTCACTCGAAAATTTAGGGGGGTTTTGAACATTCGATTGCGTATAAAAACAATAGGCTTCCAGTGTTTACGGATTGTGATTTTTGTACCAAATTTCGTTCGAATCGGTCCATTCGTTCGTCAGTTATCGTCTCCACTGGCTCACTGACCACCACACACACACACACACACACACAAACACACACACAAACACACACACACACAGTTTCACACGCACACACATAATTTCACACACACACACAGACATCACATCAAAAATGTTTGATTCGTGATCAGGGAACTTGAAACGTGCTCTCCCGTCGAAAACTCGAATTCGAATTTTCGACCCCGTCACAATATTTCCTTCTACATAATGTATATAAGGAAAGTAAAAAGTCGTATTTCCATGTCAGAAAGTTATTTGCAAAACGCTTTAACCTGATACGTTAATATTAAAGTTCACCACAAGGACCCTAAAGGTTGTTAGGTGTTTTGGCTTTAGCATCAATAGCAACACACTCTCGTTTGTACTGTACAATAGCTTTTTACTTTCCTTATATACATAATGTATAAGGAAAGTATTGTGACGGGGTCGAAAATTCGAAATCGAGTTTTCGACGGGAGAGCACGTTTTAAGCATCCCTGATCACGAATCAAACATTTTTGAAGTAATGTCTGTGTGTGTGTGTCAGTGAGACTGTGGAGACGATTACTGACGAACGAATGGACGATTCGAAACAAATTTGGCACAAAAGTCACAATCCGTAAACACTGGAAGCCTATTGTTTTTAAACGTAATCGAATCTTCAGAACCCCCTAAATTTTCGAATGAAATTTTGAAAAAATCGTCAAAAAATCAAAACCACTAATAAAATTACGCAAATAGACATTTCTTATAGTAATTTTCCATTGGAAAACGATTGACATAAATTTTAACATGTTCACTTTTCATATGTAATACCATGCGATAAATTGGGTGACATCATTCTCGTGGATCTAGCTCGTTCCAGTCATGAAAAAAGATACTTTGAGTAATAATTTTGTATTTGACCGCCAATAGTCATTTATCTGCTGTAAGAACAACATTTTTCTTCGTCCATAACGCTTGGCGAGATTTTGGCGACGAATTTGGCGGAATGTCGCCAACCTGGCGACTTTTTGAAATGTTGTCAAATTAACGAAAATCTTGCCAAATGGATAAAAATGGCGCTAAATTAATGAAAATGACGACTAATTGTCGAAAATCCAATATCTTGGAAAGAATATTAGTATCCACTATAAGAAAAACCTATTTTTTTACTGTAAAAGTAGTAAATACATTCATTATATAAGGAAAGTCATGTGTTGCCCACATCAGATTTTTTTTAGCTATTGCCGATCGATTTCGATAAGGATTTTATTTTTAAGTATGTATTAAGTGCTTAAAATTTTATATTTGCATCGGCTATCACTTGGACCTGTGTAATTGATTTTTTCAATGATAGATTTGAAATATATATATATATATACATATATATATATATATATATATTAAAAAACAGCAATTAAATATGGTATATAACCTTTTTCTAAGTACTGCATTTGATAACGTTCATTTTAAACATTTATTCTATGATTTGCTCATTACCAGAAGTAAAAATCTTAATGGTTATTTATATGTCACAGACGCAAACTTTAATGACGAATCAAAACAAAATACTAAAATAAACGAATATTGTACCTTGAATTTTACTAATTCTGTCTTAAATAATCTGAAGATAAATAATTTTTTAAAATTGGTTTCCAATTACTTTCCAGTCAAACATGTAAATCCTAAAATTGCTTATAAATATGATAAACCGCT
Source organism: Amaurobius ferox (assembly GCA_951213105.1). Lineage (NCBI taxonomy): Eukaryota > Metazoa > Arthropoda > Arachnida > Araneae > Amaurobiidae > Amaurobius > Amaurobius ferox. The sequence goes on along the minus strand of OX578147.1, from coordinate 79,312,554 downwards.
AGGACGTTATATTTTCAACTATAATCAAATTGCCAAATCAGTAGATATTAATCAAAACTATGAATTGGATAAAGAGTCATATTGCCACTGTCATTTAGAAAAATACAAAGACTTCGTAGATAAACACCATGGGCATGTTATAACGGGAAATCTAAATATTATTAATTATGATGCACTAAGATCACTGATGCTACTGGGTACTAAGTACCGTCTACCTACTAAATTTAAACATAAATTAATTTGTAAAGGTTTATTTCTTGACTTAAATAAATTTATCTATAAAATCAGTTATAAATATCAAATCCCTGTAGAAGCCTTTAAACCCTGGAGAGTCTTAATAGAGCAATACTTAAATCATTATATATATAATCAGAAAATTAATAATTCATATAAACTTAATTCAATTAAAAATGATATTAAAGATATACAAAATGATTTTGTCATTACATATGTCGATAAAGCATGTGGAAACTACTCAATTATATGTAAATATTACTATAAAAATACCCTTCAGTCACACTTAATAATCAAATCTATAATTTACATAAAACTAACCTTAAAATCTTATACAATAGAATATCAGCCAAATATAAGCAAATCCATCTAAAAAATAGTTGTAATAACATTCCATATATTGTTTTAGTACCCAAGTTTCATAAATCCCCTGTTGCTTTTCGAACCATTACCAGTGGGCATAATTCTTACATTACTAATGCTGGAAAATTATTATTAAAGATATTACATGAAATATCCTTGTCAGATGAAATCTCAAATAATTGTCATATTGTAAAAAACAGTTTTGAATTAGTTAAGAAATTGAAAACTCTTGCAAATATTCGTAGTATTTATACCTTTGATTTCAAAGATTTGTTTAATAATATTAATATAGATGATCTGTATAAAGTTATATTAGGAATTTTTGAAAAATATAATATCAACCTAAAATATTCAAATTTTCTATTTAAAAAATTACTTAACTTCACTCTTTATGAGAATTATATTCAACATGGTGGTACTTATTTTAAACAACAGGTTGGTATCCCACAAGGGGTGTGTGCCTCAGCATTGTTAGCCAATCTGTATTTATTCTTCTATGAAAAAAACATTAATCCAAGCTTGCATAATATGCACATGTTTAGATATTTAGATGACATTTTATGTGTATCCCCAAATAATAATATCCCTATAGTATTAAACTTTTATCCAAAAAATTTACAATTAAATGCAAGTAATAATGACACAAATGTTGCAAACTTTTTAGATTTAAATTTAAATTTACAAAATTGTAATATGGTTATAAACTTGTATGATAAAAGACAGGATTTTAAATTTAATACATCAAAAATTCAACATTTTGACTCTTGTTTGCATATATCTGTATTTAGAAATATTATAATAAACCAGGCTTTTAGAATCAATAAAATTTGTGATGAAGATTATAAATTAGCGCACTTTATGGAATTATTGAGTACAGCGACTAAAAATGCATATCCCCCCAAGTTTGTTATTAAAATTATCAACTCAGTGTATCAAATTTCACTCGATAACATCCTAGAAAACATTCCCAATTATAGTGACTAACATACAGTAGAAAAAAAAAAAAATATATATATATATATATATATATATATATATGTATATGTATATATATGTATATGTGTATATATATATATATATATATGTATGTGTATGTATATATATGTATATTATATATAATTATTAATTATATAAATAAAAATGAAAAATAATAAACTAAGTCAAAAACATTAGAAAAATCAAAAAATAGGAAAATAAGATGCATTAACATTAATGTTTTGAATTTTATTTTCGCAAAAAAATGTAACTTTTGTCAGTATTGAAACTACGTTTTGAGCGCCCTTATAATGGTGTATAGTGGCATTCTCGATTATCCATTTTTCATATGAATTACTTGTTTAGTAGGAATTTTCATCTTTGATTCATATTCATATTCATGTTTGCATATTTGGGAAGTTGTATTCTGAATTGCTTGTCCAGTCTCCAGCTTAGACTCACTGGACGGGTTTGGGAGTAACTCCGTGAACGTTCGTACTGCCTCCCTGGTAGAATTTCGACTTGTTCATTCCGGTGCTTCTAGATTAAGCTGTTGAGGTTGATCGTGTATGCACGTGGTAGAAGAATGGTTCATGCCGCATGGTAATACAATTTTCTTAATGTATCCTTTTTTCATTTTTTGTTGCCTGTAGTCTGAGTTTAAGTATTTATAGTAATGTACTATTGCTTAATCTGAAACAGGCATTTGTTTGGGTTAATTGGAATTAAATACTCAGACCTGACGATGAATTTAATTCTAATTAATCATCGAATTTGGGATGGTGCTGTTCTTTTCTCTTATCGGCATTATGGCTTTGAATTTGCTTCTATGGTGATGTTAATATTACTTGAATTGTACTTTTTATTTTTACATAATTCTTATTATTACATTTCAAATATATATATATATATATATATATATATATATATATATATAAATATATACTTTTTGTGAAAATTATTATTTGTATACTGCTCTTAACTGATCAGTTGCAGTTCAGTCGTCCATTCTGAAATGACCCAGGACACCTATCGAGGATGTGGCTGCATGCCGAGTCCCACCTAAGCTCTGTCCAACTACCCGGTCAATTGCTTGGAATATGTTTTGAATATAACGTTATCTGGGAGGGCCCTCTTGTGCATAAAGCATCATTTATGACCCAAACTGTGATTGATTTTTTACTTTCCCTGCAATACATGGTAAAATATAGGGAAAGAAATTTGAATCATATCGAAAATCACAACTCGAGTTTTCGACGGATCTACACGTTTCGAGATCACTAGAATACGAAAAGACTCTTTTTAGCGTGACATCTGTGTGTGTGTCTGTGTGTCTGGTCAATGTATGTATCCACTCCAACTCAAAAACTGATGGACTGAATTTCACAAAATTTAGTAGGTAAGTCACTTGGATGTGACCCTGGTTCTGATTAGTTTTTGGTACGATTCGTAAAAACAAAACTCGCCTTTTTTTGCGATATGGCCCTTAAAAATTTCATTCATCCGCTCTAGCTAAAATACTAATTTACCAAATTTCACAAAATTTGGTAGATAAGTTACTTGTTATATACTCTGGTGATGATCCGAATTTGGTACGATTCGGAAAAGAAGAACCCGCCTTTTTTTACGAAATGGCCCACCGAAATTCCATGCATCCACCCTAGCTAAAATACTAATTGACCAAATTTTAAAATATTTGGTAGATAAGTTACTTGTGGAACACTCTGGTGCTAATTAAATTTCGGTACGATTCGGAAAATAACAAACTGCCTTTTTTTGCGAAATGGCCCGCAGAAATCTGAAAAAACAAGAAAAACTACGTATGCTGAAATGTATCAATTAAATTCTTGTTTTATACGTAATTTTTGACGAGGAAAAGAATATAACACACTCCATTATACTTTAGGACTAACCGTTCACAAGACATTTGAGATTTCTTGCTTTTTTGTTACGCCGCTATCGGAAAAATGTCCAATTACCAAATAAAAACAAAAACTGAATTAAAAATGCAAATTCTGTGTTATGTGGTCCAATTAAACACAACCTAATGAATTATTAAAGAAATAAAGGAAATATGAATTTAAGTCTTCAGGGAAGGTCATGTGCTGCCCACATCAGAATTTTTAATTTGATTCGCACAGTGGAGTAAAGATGGTACATGACCCCCATATGTTTCGTTTGTCACAACAAGGGGTAGCCGTCTCAGCCACATGTTTGACGCATCTCTCCATACTTTATCTGAAATTTCAAAATATTAGCCTTCAGATGTGATCCAGTGTTTTCCGACATTTCCAACTCTTTATTTGTCATGTTAGAGAGAATAGAAAGAGCATTTACATTTTCTGTGAGCCAATTAATCATATCACAGTAATTTGATGTTTCAAAATGTAACTTTATCACTTTAACGCACCTTATTTCATGAATGATCTATTTAGCCTTTTTACTTTGCTTATATGCATAGTATAATGTATAAGGGATACTTCCCTTATACATTATATCCCTTGGGTCGAAAATTCGAATTTGAGTTTTCGACGGGAGAGCAAGTTTCATGCATCCCACAACACAAATCGAAAGATTTTGAGGTGATGTCTGTGTGTGTGTGTGTCCGTGGAGACGATATCTCGCAAATAAATATAGAGATTCGAACGAACTTTGATTCAAAAATTACAATCTATGAACACTGCAACCCTACTGTTTTTAAACGGAATCGAATGTACAGAACATCCTTAAATTTTCGAATCAAATTTTGAAACATTTGTCAAAAAATCAAAACCATCAATATAGTTACATAAATAATCATTTGATATGTAATTTTTCACTATAAACCGATTGACAAGAATTAGAACGCTAGTAGGAACCGTTCTCGAGATATTACAATTTTTTCAAATATATTTATCAAAAAATCACATAAAATTAAAACAAAATGTAGCTGTTACATTGGTTTCCCTCATGTAATGTAACATCGCAAGAATGATTTCACATACCTACAAAGATGGTCCCTGTGTTTCCACACAATTTTTATAAAGTTCACCTTTGACCACCTGCAACGGAAAGGGTCAGAGGATTCTGGACTTCACGCCTGTGGGTGGTCTTGTTCAAGATGGAGGAAGACTCGACGGGGGTAAGAGGTCGTTGGGGGCGCAGTTAAGCCCAGATGTTCACGCAGGAGTTTGGGACTCCAGCCACCTGCAAATAATAACTCAGGGGCTACTGACCAACCCTTCCTGTCATGGACTGGGCACTGAAAGTGAGGGTCCAAATGTCCTCCAATGATATTAAGGGGGCGTAAACCTTGCATCGAATAAAATTTAAGAGGAAGGAGAGAGCGACTTGGAAGATTTTCGAGAGAGTGAATTTTTGGTGGAGAAATCGGGAGTTGCCTCTTTTTTCATGAGTGTGAAGGTGATAGAATTTTGATGGAGCATGAGGATCGCCAGATCGACGTTCCACGACAGGCCGCGGGCCTAAGAGCAACGGTAAGGCCATTAACTTCGTACAGTTCTCAATTGTTGATTCTCTCTTTCTCTCTTTAATTTTAATTACCTCTATACGAGGAGTTTCTATGATTGTGCATTGTGGCCTCAAGCCAAATGCGTTTTGTTTTCAAAAGCCATTAGTCAGACGCGCAAGACATGTATTTAATGCTTATTAATAATTTGTGACTCAAAAGAGAAAATAACATGTTGAAATATTGATTACGTGTTTGATGTTTATGTTAATACTCGAAAGATTGTATGTGAGTTCAGGATAGAATTAGAGAGTGATTTTTTTTTTAAATTGGTGTTAAGGTTTTTTTTAAGTGAGCAACTTATGCTCAAACATTTCATGTTATTTCCTAAATTTGGTTAAATATGTAAATAAACTTTTTTTGTTATTTTTAAAATCTAATTGGTGTCCTCATTTCCTAACATTTTAATTATTTCTTTACTTTTCAGAGTAAAATCTTTAAGACTATATGACACGGCGGCCTTTAACGTAATGTTCAATGAAATTTGTTTATATTTTTCGCGCCCAAACCGGGAGTGCGGAATCCCACGCAGCAGTAGCTATTATAAGACTTGTTTTCTTTTCATATGTAATATTATGTGATAATTTGTTAACATCATTCTCGCGGAGCTAGGACATTCCATTCAGGAGAGGAGATACTTCGGGTACTTTTTTTTTTTTATATCGCCTCCCATAATCATTTACCTACTATAAGAATAACCTATTTCTCGTCCATAACGATGGACGAAATTTTAGAGACAAATTTGACGAAATATTGCCAACTTTTCGAATTTTTTTAATTGTTACCAAATTGAAGAAAATGTCGCTAAATTGGTAAAAATGACACTAAATCAATGGAAATGACTAATTGAGGAAAATTCAATATCTTGAGAAGGATATAAGAATCGACTATAAGAATTTCTCCGTCCGTCCACCAATCAGTCCGCAACATTAGGTGAAAATTTTGGCAAAATGTCGCCAACTTGGTGACTTTTTAATTGTTGCCAAGTCGTCGCCAAATTGGTAAAAATGTCCCCAAATTGATGAAAATGACGCTAAATTGGAGGTAGTGGTTTCCTAATTTTGAATTCCGTCGTATTATGGGCATACTTTCTAGTATATAAGAAATGCTCTTATCTCCGTTTATCAGTAACGCTTGGCGATACATTTGGTTACTTGGCGAATAATCTAACGAGATATCGCTATCGTGTTGATATTTTGCCCTAGATTGGCGAAAATATCGTCAAAGTTAATGAAAATGACGTTTAATTGATGAATTAATTTAAAAATATTTTTATATACAAATTATATTGTTTATTGAGGAGGCTATCAATATTAATAATTGTTAATTTATAGTTGTGTGAAATATAAATAAATTGGGAACTTTCAAATAGTATTACATGTTGTCATCCGGAAAAACGCCAAATGTGCATTTCAATGTTAAAATCGCTGCACCGTGGATCTTTTCATCATTTTTCACTGCGAAAGAAGTAAATTCTTTGCATTACATAAGGAAAGTCATGTGCTGCTCACATCAGATTTTTTAGTGTTGCATCCGTCGTAAAACCGCTTTATTTTTGCATAGCATCTGTGCATCTAAATTTCGTGCAAAAAATTACAATATTTTTTGCTTTAAATAATCACTAAACTTTGATTATTCTTACAAGAAAGTCTAATTTCTATTGAATGCAGAATGTAAATAAATCAAGTAATTGTAAAATGAGTTGTATAAGAATTGCTGAATTTTTATTAAATATTATGCTGAAAATTTAGCTCTGGAGTCTGGAATATGAGTGATATGAATGAAATATTCATTAATTTTACATAGAGAAGTATAGATTTATAGCATTTATTGCCTTTTTACTTTCCTTATATACAGAGATTTCCTTATATACAGAGATTTCTTTATATCCATGTATGAGATAAGTATTGTGACGGGATCGAAAATTCGAAATTAGGCTTTTGACGGGAAAACACGTTTCAAGCATAACTGAACACGAATCAAACGTGTTTGAGGTGATGTCGAAAGCCCAGACCACTCGGCTCGTCCGAGGACTTAGAGCAGCAAATTGAATGGCCGGGAAATGAGGTGATGTCTGTGTGTGTGTGTGTGTGTGTGTGTGTGTGTGTGAGAGTCTGTGGAGACGATATATGACGAACAAATAGAGATATTCGAACGAAATTTGGTACACAAATTACAATCCGTGAATACTGGAAGCCTGATGTTTTTAAACGTAATCAAATGTTCAGAACCCCCACTTAAATTTTGAGTGAAATTTGGAAAAAAGTCATTAAAAGAACCAAAACTTTTCATAAAGTTACATAAATAGTGATGTCTTATGTTATTTTTTAATAGAAAGCGATTGACATCAACTTTAGAAAGCTAGCACGAACCGTTCTCGAGATGTTGCACATTTTTCAAATAAATTTATCAAAAAATCACCTAAAATAAAAAAAAATATTTTCTATTTGAAAATATGTTCACTTTTCATATGCAACATAATGCTATAAATTTGGTGACATCATTCTCGCACATCTAGCTCATTCCATTCATGAGAAAAGATACTTTGCATAATACTTTTGTAGTTGGATGCCAATATTCATTTATCTGCTATAAGAATAACTTATTTCTCCGTCCTAAACGCTTGACGAGATTTTAACGCCGAATTTGGCGGAATGTCGCCAACATTGCGACCTTTTTCAATATTGCCAAATTAACGAAAATGTCGACAAATTGATAGCAAGAAAGATAATTCATGCTTAAAGCATTGACTATGAAACACTTTCCAACTTCAATGCAATTTTATTTAAACATTTCTAAAATGCAATACATTCCTCGGTAATATTTTAAAACTTCTCACAATACTACATTGATTTATTATATTTGAAAACTTAAACCTTCATCGAAAAAAATGAACTTCATTCAAATGACGGTATTGAAATATAAATTGCCTGGTTTAAACATCTCTAAAATGTTATACATTCCTCGGTAATAGTTTTAGAATTATCATAATACTACGATAATTTATTATATTTGAAAATTTCATCGAAAACAACAGAAATTAATTCAAATGACGTCATAGAAAAAATAACACGCCTAGATCTCCCTATAAAAACATAATTTCATTCATAACTTTCACCCATTCATTTCATTCATCACAATATTATAATAATTTATTTTATTTAAACATTTTGTTTAAGACCATGGAGCTACAAAAAATTAAACTCTATGCTTGAAACTTCTTCGAAAAAAATCATCCTTCTCTTTATGAAATCAATTAATATTTCATTCATATCAGCCATGCTGACTCCATGGACTAAATTATTTTGTGTTAAAAAAATACGGGAATTCTAATGCAACTCATTCTGTATATTTTGCTGTTTACATTTTACATAGGTGAAAAATAGGCTTAGTTGTAGAAATAATCAAATTTAGATGAGTATTTAAACTCAAATATATTGTCATTGCGTTGTTTCAGTATGTAGATGCACAGAATTTAAGCAAAAATAAAGTAGTTTTAGGACGGATACAACACTCAATATGAATTAAAAAGAACTTTAAAAAATCACTATTTTGAAAAAAGATGGATGCCATATATCATTTTGAAGTGGGTCATGTGAGAGTTTCATATCATGGTCACGTGATCGCTTCATATAAGAGGTGTAATTGTTATTTTAATTTTTATTTAAAAAACAACTGAATATATTTCGCTGAATTTTATTTTATATATTTTATGGAACAATTTGAATATTACCTAAAATTTTCGAAGCAATTTGTGAATTTTAAATCCGCTTAAAAAATGTTTGAAAAATTAGGTCCCATAGGGCTCAATGTATTTCATTTTTTCGACCCGGGTTCAATCCAAAACTAATTGGGTGATATTATTCATTTATATTCCCATAGGTTGTACAGACCGTCTGAACAACATACTAAAATTTCATTTTGATTAAGTCATTTTTACGGCAGTTATCGTGCTAACGGACAGACAGACATACAGACAGAATGAACAAAGTTATAAACACTTTTCAACTTTGCTGTAAAATGTTAAAAATGGTGTTAAATCAATAAAAATGATGACCAAATGACGAAAATTCAATATTTTGGAAAGAATATAAGAATCTACGAGTACTATAAGAATAACATATTTTACTTCCATAACTTTTTGGATGAAATTTTGGTGACGAATTTTTCAAAATATCTCCAACTTGGTGACTTTTAAATGTTGCCAAATTGACGAAAATATCACCCAATTGAAAAAAATTCGCCAAATTTATGAAACTAACTATGAATCAATGAAATGGCGCCAATTGATGAAAGATCAATATCTTGGAAAGAACATAAGAATAGACTATAAGATTAACCCATTTCTCTGTCAGTGAGTCCATAACGCTTGACGAGAAATTTAGGACGTAGCTTACTTAGCTGGACGTCGCCAACTTGGCCACTTTTTGGAAGTCGCTAAACTAACAAAAATGTCGCCAAATTGATAAAAATGACGCCAAATGAGAAGTAATGGTTCGCAAATTCTGATTTCCGTCATATGACGGACATACATTCTAGTATATAAGAAATGCTCATCTCTCCGTTTGTCTGTAATACTTGTTGATATATTTGGCAAACTTGTTGAATAATCTAGCAAAGTATAGCCAACTTGGCGATATTTTTTAACAGATAGACGAAAATTTCGACAAAATTGCAAAAATGACGATAAATTAATCAAAATAAAGCCTAATTGATGAATTAATTATTAAAATATTTTAATACATGGACTATACCGCTTATTTAGGATGCTCTCAATACTAATAATTGTTAATTTGGAATTGTGTGAAATAAAAGTTATTTGATTACTTTGAGATATTATTACATGTTGTCACCCGAAAAATCGTCAAATGTACAATTTAACGTAAAAAACACAGTACCGTGGTTCTTATACATTCTTTTTTGATTGTAAAAGGAGTATATTCTTTGCATTATATAAGGAAAGTCATGCGTTGCCCACATACGATTTTTTCTTAGGCCTTTATTCTTCTTTCTTCAAGCAGTTTTTTATTTCTATTGTCGTTGTTTTATCCTGGTTTCTAGCCTCCACAATCGTTTAATACCCGTCTTGACGAATGAATTTCAATTTGAGCATTTTTGGGATGGCCATGAAACATGTTTATTTGGGTAACGCTATCCACAACTTTTCTGAGGCTTACCAAGGACTACAAATTATTTCTTATAGTTTATGGGTAGTACTATTATTTTTCGAAATACATTTATTCAAATCTTCGTTTCGTTTCGCGGGCCAGACCCGAGGGCTCGCCAATGAGACTAAGCAACTAAGATACTCGAGCCGGGAAAAGTTTATGACACCCAGCACAAAACAGGAACGACGGGCCACACGACCCCACCCGACAGAAAAAACCGCCAAACCCCATCAAGCAACGAGCGCACCACCAGCGACATCAGAGGAGACAACAGACCCATGCCCCATCAGGCGAGGCGGGACCCTTGGGATTCTCCCCTTTCTTCTTCGCTTACTGGGACTGGCCCTTTACTTCAGAGCATTTGGATAAACGATGGACTTTTTTCCCGGTCATCCTAGTGACATGACGCTCTAAAAGGGTTCTGTAGAAATTATATGTAAAGATATATGTATGACATCATTTAAGTATAAATCTAAAATTCAAACGCAGAGAAAGTGTATAATGGTGCTATTACACACGGCAATTTTTATTGCCGATCTTCGGCAATTCCGCCCGTCAATCATACTTTAGGCTCCTCCTCTTTAACAGGTCCCTTCTCTCTAATCTCGCCGATTTTACTTCAGAAAGCATTATTTGGTGTGTTTTTCGAATAATTTGAATCTTTTATATCCTAAAGGTGTCTGTAATTTGTTAAAAGTTCTATTATTATTTTTCTATCTCCAGACTTTAGAAATTCCTCCTGGCAATGATACTTTAGACCACGCCTTTCTAAAACGCCTCTCCTTTCTAATACCTCTGAGTTCATTCCAAGAAGCATTATTTAGTTGGGTTTTTTCGTATAATTTGGATCGTTTGTATGCCACAGGTGTCTGTAACTATTCTATTAACTATTCTATTACTATTTTTTCATCTCCAGACTTCAGCAATTCCGCCCGGCAATGATACTGTAAGCTCCTCCTTTCTAACAGGCCCTCCCTGTTTAGTGCAGCCGATTTCAGGAAGCATTCTTTAGTGGGTTTTTTTTCGTATAATTTGGATATTTTATATCCCAAGGTGTTTGTAATTAGGTAGAAGTTCTATTATTTTTTTCCATCTCCAGATTGTAACATAATTCAGCTGCTTCGTGTTTGCATTACAGTCGCCATCGCCATCTTGAATGCAAATGAGAAGAGGAAAGGCGGAGCGTAGTGACGTCTAATTTTATCGTGCTCTGATTGGGTAGCCGCTCAGAAATTGAGCAATTTTTATTGCCGAGTACGAACGAATTGCCGCAATTCGGCGGCAAGATTTCTTCCCATTGAAATGTATGGTGTTGCTGAAAAATTGCTGGAAGGAATTGCTCCGTGTAATAACACCATAATACTTAAATATTAGTTTTAAGAACCCTGTTTTAAGCACTAATTATCATACAAGGAAAATAATATAGTCGTAGAAAAGTTGTATGGCGCATGAATGAAAAGAATATAAATATAGTCTGTTAAAAATGGACTGGTGTATAGAATAATCACTGGCAAAGGGAGAGCAATTGACCAGAAATGGACTGACTATAAACGTAAAATGGAAAGTTGATATTGAATTTAGAAAGATTATTGCAAATTAAATGCTATTCAATGGCTTTCAGACTTTTAAGGAATGCATGAAAATGCTGTTCTAATTAGTATAATTTTTGTTTTCACAAAATTATACAAAAGTGTTTATAACAAGTTACTTGTATACAAAGTGAACGAAAGAAACTTAAAAAGAGGACATGAAAACAAAAATCACTATAAAATACATATCAGACACTTAATAGTAGAATAGCATGAAATTTAAGGTGCACATATAATATAATTTTACAAATTAAACACACACATATGGCAAATGACAGGCATTTTTCTCTTTTGCATTGTTTCACCAGTAAAAATAATCTCTTTGAATGTTAAATATAAAATATATATGGAAAAACCGCTGTCAAAGAGAAAGCAATTGATTTGAAATTCTAGAACCAGGTGTCCAACCTTTTCGAGGAATTTTCTGTAAGAACGTTTCATAATTATAGGACTATATTTTTGAGAAGTTAATAACTTTTATTTTGTCGGTTGGAATGTAATTAAATTAGCATCCAGGAATACAAGTAGTAGGCATTGTGAATGCTAAGTATTAAAAGTAATTTTTATTTAGCTTTGAAAAATGTAAATACTTTCAGGGATGGTATGGAATAATTTTTCCAATATTTTAACAAAGTGTATGAATTCTTATTTACGAAAGCAGAAAAGTATTGGTATTTTAAAATGTCGCAATTGATTATGAAAAAGTATATTCGGTATAATTTTTCTACAGCTCGAGTTATTTTTAAGTATGTGTTTAGTTTCCCTTTATCATTAAATTTGTAATATCAAGTAATAATATTACTAAGATAGGGTTTCCTTAAATTTGGCAACTTTAGCAAAAAATGTTCTTTTATATTATTAGAATTTAGAAAAAATAATAGACTTTGAAAATGCTATTTAAAGCGTAAACTTTTTATTGACTATAGTTGTCTTGAATTCGAGGCAAGTACTAGTATAAACATTAACTACTAATGCATGCCAAAACTTAATATTGGATCTTCTTTATACGCTTTGAAAAAAATATACTGTTTCAAGTTACACTTTCAATAAATGGAACAATTTCAGGAACAACCATAGGAGATCTTATAAATTTTCATGCTTCAACGTAATAAAAAATGAAATTCACGCTTACATTTTTATCTTAAGCAGTTTATTTTTGATTAGACGTATAAAAAATTCACGATATTTGTATAATCCTAAGCTTCTGTAATGTGTGTGTGCCAATCAAATACTAATTTTCATTTCTTGCAGAATATAGACGTATATACATAAAAGATATATATAGTCAATTTTTCGTTATAGACAACAAAACGCATTTAGAATTATCGAAATTTAATATAAAAGTATTTTACTTCTGATATCCTGAGTGTTGAATATAAACTCTTAATTAAAATATAAACTCTCTAAATTCAGTTATAAACACCTTACACTTTATTAAAATATATGAATTGAAATTGAATTGAATGTCATTCGTAGCAAGTCACTATCAGTAAAACTGCCCTGTAAAACTTTTGTAACTAAATCTTCATTATGCGAAAAATAAAATATATACATAAAAGAATTAGTATAGAAATTAAGAATAAATGAAACAAAACAAAATATCATTAATCATAAAATAAAAAATATATAAAAGCAGCATCCCTGTTTTTTTTTTTTTTTTTTGCATTCAAATACAGTAATTTATATTAAAACAATGAACAATAAGTAGTTAACGTTCTTTTTTTAAATCTCTATCAATAAACTAATTTAATGTAAGTATATTGACTCATTTGATTTTATTTTTATTTAAAAGTAAGTATTTGATTGTATGAATTTAAAAAACATTAAATCTACGAAGGATTTTACAATGTTTAATTGACAATCTCAATATAAATGTGAATATTAATGTTGAAGGCCCAGACCACACGACCAACCCTAAGGCTAATGGTAGATAATTGTGTGGCCGAGTGAATTCATAAAAACTACAGTAAAGGAGGAAATGTCCTTAATTAGCTTACCCTTGTAAAAAGCATTCCGTTTTCTGTTATATCCATGGTTAGTACTATGTTGAAATTAAATTCGATTATATATATCCATAAGCCTGACTTTCATAAGCATTTTAAAATTATATTATTATATAGAACTTGGGTATTTAAACTTTAATAGATAATTAATTTATAAACTTAAATGGAAGTTAGCACTATAAGACTTTTAAAGCATTCCGCACATTACAAAATATAAACAACGGTCAACGCCGCAATCAACAAACACCCACATAAAGAGAAGAGGGGAACGAAGAGGATTCAAAATCCCAACGCTTAACATGACGTCACAGAGAACATTCTCATCTAGGGCCAGGCTAAGGCTCCTATATATACAGGCTGGCGCAAGAGCGGCCATTGAAGCTCCTGTGGGAGCGACCGCTGTGCTTGGCGAAAAGCGGGGTTACTTTCTCTTGCCCTTTATCGCTATAATGGCGCATTTCTATGCGTCTTATTTTTAAGCTATAGACTATCAAACTCTGATTTTATCCGATGGTCTCGAAAAATTTTATGCTTTTAAAACGAGCATTTAAAATGTAATATTTTATATAAAATATAATACTTCTTAATTTGATTAGAATGAAAAGTGTTATTAATCAAATTTTGCATGCAATATGTTTCTATTTTGAGTATTTTTGTAATAATTTCACAAGAATTAATGTGTTTAAAAATAGTAACAATTCTAAAAAAATTTTTAAACAATATAAAAACGTCTTTGACTATTAACATATTTATACCTATTTCGATAATATTTGATAGTGTACTTTAAACAGACATTACCAGATTATTATTATGATTTATTTCACTTTATTTATTTGGGATGAAGGGGGGGGGGAGGTATTTGTCTAAATTTAATAAAAACTGGAAACTTTCAATGCTATATTCCAACTGTGTTTTGCGTAATTGTTTTTACGATATGGTGGTGGGGGACTTTCGTTGATAAACCCTGCTTTATCATTAAAACTAAATATCTGATTTTGAAAAACAAACGAGGGGGGGGGGTACATTTTGACATGGACGCCAAAAGCCCTTCGACAATGATGAGGTTGAAACCGAATACCGTAGCTAAGGGAAAATGGCTGACTCTCTGCTTTAAATGGTAAAAGTTTAACAAATATCAAGCATGTTTTCTTACAATACTTGCTTATTGCCTAGATTTTTCTAATTAATGATCTATTGTTCCTTACTTCATTTCTTATATCCATCCCTAACTCAGATGTAGTAATGCAAAAGTGCACACCCAACTAGTGATAGGATATAAAATTCCATCTCCCCTATTATTTTTTTAAATATTTTTGTTTACTTTAACAGAACACAACATTACATTTAACACCAATGCTTTCTTTTTACTGGATAATTTAAACATACATTTGAAGAGATTCAGTGGCGTCGCCAAGGAGGGGAATTCAGAGGTCATGCCCCCCCCCCTCGAATCCATTAAATTTCGAAGAAACAATATATGGAGAAATAGAAAGCAAAATATTTGGTTAACAAACCCCCTCCCACTAGAAATGTTTTTCTTGTGATGATATTGAATCTTTAATTTATCAAGATCATATGGCCATACTGTCAAAGGATAGCATTTTTCATGGAGGACATTGTTTCTAAAATAGAAACTTACATATAACAATAAAGAACCATGAGTCAAAATAAAATTCTGTTAACACATGTTGCTATTTATTATTTAAAAAAATAACTAATAATTGCATTGAACTTGAAAGCTGGTAATTATAATACACCACTTTTGTAATTTTATAAGCAGTAGTAAAGAATTAACCATTAAATTTTTTCCTCATTTCATTGTGAATTTAAATAACTATAAATTCCTAGAATACATATATTTTCAACTGCATACTTTTTATAGACATTCAACAAAATGTCTCTCAATTCTAAAATATTGTATTGTAGAATATTCATGAAAATGAAAAATTGCTAGGATACTTGTCATTCCTTATCATTCAAGTTTCAGATTCACTTTACTTGATATGAAGAATATATCATGGGTACACAAGAAAAAATACTAAATCCAAAAAGATAATTTTGAGATAAATGGATTTTAGAGTTTGAACGTTTCTAAATAATCTTATTTTGCTTGACATGCATTTTCTTTATTTTATTTAAAAATACTGATATCACATTTTAGCAATTTGTTTATTTTATACTGTGCTTTTCAGTATAACTAGGACATTTTTTAAAATAACCGCATCACTAGTTGTTAGTTTCATGTTATTTATTGTAAAGCAGGTATTAATATCTAGTGCTTTGTTTTTATATTGCATGTAGACAGAACACAAAATTTTTACTCATTACAATAGATAATTCATTTATTGCATTTTTGCTATAAATGTTCTTTCCTTGTATGCCCATGATATCTGATATAGTTTCACATTAAAATTACATTCATACTTATAGATAACATTAGTACAAATGCATTCTTAGTATGAATGGCAATGTTTTGACATAAAACTACCCATTCCGTGGATGCTCATGAAGAGATTACTCTCATAAAAATATCTCCCTTATGATAAATAAATAATTTGGCATCACGTCTGAGGTTAAAATAGCAAAATTAAACACACATCCATAACAGAAGGTCTTTATTTCACTTCCTTAAGAGCCACTGATGAAGAGTATACTTATGCTCGAAAGCGCTATGACCTGTTTTAAACTTTTGTACGTCTTAAGGAAGTGAAATAAAGACCTTCTGTTATGGATGTGTGTTTAATTTTGCTATCTCCCTTATGATTAAAAAAACAATTTGTATTCAGTTAATAAAATATATAATATTAACGGGACTTAAAATTTATTAAGTATGGGTTAACATTAATGAATGTCGTCTATTTTCCTTCAGAATATCGGTTTTCTAAAAACATTATAAATTTTTATACCAACATGTTTATATATTTCTGAGTTAATGTTCATAAGTTTAACTAAATTACTCGTGCAATTCCTAATTCTTTGCAAATGAATAAACAATAGCAACATTTGAACTTACTGTTGGTAAAATTTTAGAATTACATTTTATGCAACTATGTTTCGACATGTGGTTGGATGGCAATTGGTTTTAGCTTGAAAGATGAAAAAAATACATATATTATCTTCAATACCTAAAACAGTGGTGTGGCCTCATTTCTTTGGGTTATATAATATAATTTGTCTTAACCTCTACTATTTTCTGCAAAATTTACACATTCAATCATAATTGTTCATTTTTAACGTATTATGATTTAAGCAGTTTTCACGAAGTTTACATGAACAGTTTGTATACTATGAAAAAAATATATAAACTTCACTTTCAAATCACTGTTTTATAATCAAAAGTGAAAGAAGGTAAACAGTAAAAGTTAATATCTTACAAGGTAAATGTACAAATGCGATTGAAAAAATTAGCACAATTTACTTCTCAGCAAATTATTGAATTTTGGAGAAAACAAATAACACAGATGGACAATTTAACATTTTATTGAGACAGCAAATCTTAACATTCATACAGATTTCTCAGTATTTTCAATAGTCATAGATGCAATTATGGATCATTTAATACATCTTTTAAATAATCTGTTATGAGTCATGACGAATCTCTAATTGATGAGGTTCAAATAATCTCAACAAGCTATGTGTGTGGGACCCATAATGAATCGGAAAAGAGTAACCTAAAAGAACAAGGTATGATTAAATACAATTAAAATAATAATGAAATTTCAATATATATTTCACACTTTCAAAAATGTCATATTTGGAAACTAATAATATTTTGATATGAAATTTTCAGCCCTATACACTAGCACTTTTAAAAACCGAGGATCAAAATTAACGCGACCAAAAGTGCAGTTGTCATTTTTAAGCCAAACTACCGAGGAGTCAGCCGTAACTTCGTCCTTAAAATTTTTGATGAACCTATCCCTTTTACGCATTCTGCAAAATACCTGGGCGTCACCCTGGACGCCCACTTGACTTATAAAGAGCATATTACAAAGAAAATAGATTCTGCCGACAAAACTTACAGAGCACTTCTGCCCCTCCTCGGTAGGAAATCCCATCTTTCTCTTGAAAACAAGTTAATTATTTACAAACAAATCATCGTACTGAGCTTTTTGTATGCCTGTCCAGTATGGGGGGCGGCAGCAAAAAGCCATATAGGGAGATTGCAAGTGTTACAAAATAAAATCTTGCGATGCATGGTTAATGCTCCTAGATACGTCCAGAACGAAGTAATACATCATGATCTTAAAATCTCTGGCATTTCAGAGTGCATTGGGCTCTTCACTCAAAATTTTTACAAGAAAAACTCCAGTAGACTCTGTATGAGAGACGTCGATCAGGTCTATGACCCGATCGCGCTTTCCTATCTTAGGAAGCGCAGGCCTCGACACATTGTGTTTGGCTCTAACGAGACCAAATGGTAAAAGTGTCGATACCTAGTCCCTCAAACGGGTGTTTCCTAGTTTTTCAACTACCCTCACGGATCGAAGATAGATGGCGCCACTCCGATTCAAGGACTTGGCGTTTTTTCGACTCTTCCTTCACGGACTTGTCACGGGCCAATAGTATGGCTAGCATTTGCCACTCGCGCTGCGTGTTAACGGCACCTTAGTCCACGTTCAATCATCTAGTAGAATTTTTTAGTTATCTATAATGTAACTTAGAAATGTAAATTATATAGATACTAAAATTGGAAATTGTAATTAGAGCACTATTCTGTGCTAGCGTCTGCACTCCATCACGCAGACTTTTTTTGTGTACCCTGAAAAGGGCCTTTTTTCTTTACAACATGAGAGACGGAATTTGGAAATTGACAATCTGTAAACTGTAAAAAGCAAATCTGTAAATTATATATCTTACCTAAAATGTTTATCTAAATTGTATTTATTAGTAACTTTTTATTATTAACTTAGTTTACTTGTAAACTTTACTTTTAACTTAAACTCCTAGTAAACTCCACCGATCTTTTTGATTGGTCCTAGCCCTGCTCCGCCCCTTTCCTTTCCAGTACCTACTTACGAGTTCAGCCTTCCATGACAAGAATTTTCACCATCTACAATCACCATGTCTATTGAATCTCAGCACCCTCATCAGAGAAGAGTGCAACAGCCAGATCCATATTGCTATTTTTTCGCACAAACTAATGGACATTGCTTTATTTGAGATGTGGAGTTACGCGTCTGAAACATAGGTACTCCGGAAGCATGCGTCTTGGCTTGGCTTGGCTTTTAAAAACTAGAACTGCATTTTGATACAAAAAAATTCTTTATAACACTTTACAACATAGTTGAAAAGTGTTTATACCTCTGTTCATTCATTCTGTCTGTCTGTCCATTCATACGATAATTGCTATAAAAATGACTTTATCAAAATAAAATGTATGTTGTTCAGACAGTCTGTGGGACATATGGGAATGGAAATGAATAATATCACCCAATTAGTTTTGGATTGAAACCGGGTTGAAAAGGTGAAATACATTATACCCTCTGGGAACTAATTTTTTAAACATTTTTAAGCAAAGTTAAAATTCACAAATTGCTTTGAAAAATTTTAAAAATATTCAAATTATCCCATAAAATTTATAAAAAAAATTTGAGCAGAATATGTTTGGTAGTTTTTTAAATAAAAATTAAAATAATAATGACACCCATATTATATGGAGAAATCATGTGCCCCACTTGAAAATAAAATATTGCATCCATCTTTTTTCCCAATGTAAAAATCGTGATTTTTAAAGTTCTTTTAAATTTATATTTAGTGTTGCATCCGTCCTAAAACAGCTTATATTTTGCGTAATTTGTGACAGCAAAATGGTTCACAATGTTGGCCGATGTATAGGCGAATGATGGTGTATCAAGTGCCAGCCTATTTGTAATAAATATTGCATATTTGCACTGTATGCATTTTAACGTTTAAATTCAACTCTATGTTTTAAAAGTTTTCAGCATAATGAATCCTGATGAAAAATAACTCAAATTTTGCTATTCTAAATCTGTAAAATGTAATGGTGATAAAGATATTTCTCAAATTATACAGCTTGACACAAGATTAAAAACTTGAAATTTAAATAGAGATACTTCTCAAATTATACAGTTTGGCACAAAATTATAAATTTTCATATAAAACTTGAACTTTCAATGTACAAAATGGTCTCGACTTGAGGAAACTCCTAATTCAGTAATTGTAAGAGTTTGTCAAAAGCAGGAGCGAAAGGAACATATTTTTCAAAATATGCAGTTTGGCACGAAATTAAAACTTGTCATATAAAATTGGAAAGTATTATTTATAACTTATATAACAGTGGATAATGGTAAATTGCAATAGAATCCACCACCAGAAGAAGGGAGATTGAGATATTTTTTAAATTATACAATTTGGAACAAAATTTTAAATTTTCGTATAAAACTTGAACTTTCAATACACAAAATGGTCACAATTTGAAGAAAATTCTAATTCAGCAATTGTAGGAATCCACCATTAGCAGTAGCAAGGTGAACAAATTTTTCAAAATATGCAACTCAGCACAAAATCAAAACTTGTCATATAAAAAAAACTGGAAAATATTTATAACTTGAGTAAATATATAAAAGTAAATAATGGTAAATTGTAATGGAACCTGCCTCAAGCAGAAGGGAGTTAAGATACTTTTCAAATTATAGAGATCATAAAATTAATTTTCATATATAGAAGTTCAGCTTTCAATATAGAAAATGGTCACAACTTGAAGAAAATCCTAATTCAATAATTGTATGAGTCCATCAAATCAGGAGCGAGAAGCACATATTGTTCAAGTATGCAATTTACCACAAAATCAAAATTTGTCATATAAAATTGCAAAGTATTTATAACTTGATTATACATATAACAGTAGATAATGGTAAAATGTAGCAATATCCACCACAAGTATAAGGGAGATACAAGAAAAATTTCAAATTATATATACAGTTTGACACAAAATTATAAATATTTGTTTTAAACTTGAACTTTCAATATAGAAAATGGTCACAATTTTAAGAAAATCTTAATTCGGTAATTGTATGAGTCCATCAAAAGCAGGAGCGAGAAAAACATATTTTTCAAACTATGCAATTCAGCACGAAATCAAAACTTGTCTCATATAAAACTGGAAAGTATTTCTAACGAGTATAAATATAACAGTAGATAATCATAAAATGTAGTAGAATCCACTACAAGCAGAAGGGAGATGAAGAAACATTTCAAATTATATATACAGTTTAGCACAAAATTTTAAATTTTCGTATAAAACTTGAACTTTCAATATAGAAAATTATCACAATTTGAAGAAAATCCATATTTGGTAATTGTATGAGTCCATCAAAATCAGGAGTGAGAAGAACATATTTTTCAAAATAAGCAATTTAGCACGAAATTAAAACTTGTCATATAAAACTGGAAAGTATTTATAACGAGTATAAATATAACAGTAGATAATGGTAAAATGTAGTAGAATCCGTCACAAGCAGAAGGCAGATGAAGAAACATTTCAAATTAAATATACAGTTTGGCACAAAATTTTAAATTTTCATATAAAACTTGAACTTTCAATATAGAAAAAGGTCACAATTTGAAGAAAATCTTAATTCGGTAATTGTACAAGTCCATCAAAAGCAGGAGCGAGAAGCGCATATTGTTCAAAGCATGCAATTTGGCACGAAATCAAAACTTGCCATATAAAATTGCAAAGTATTTATAACTTGAGTATAAATATAACAGTAAATAATGGTAAAATGTAGCAGAATCTGCCACAAGCAGAAGGGCGATACAAGAAAAATTTCAAATTATATATACAGTTTGGCACAAAATTATAAATTTTCGTTTTAAAACTTAAACTTTCAATATAGAAAATGGTCACAATTTGAAGAAAATCTTAATTCGGTAAATGCATGAGTCCATCAGAAGCAGGAGCAAGAAAAATATATTTTTCAAAATATGCAATTCAGTATGAATTAAAAACTTGTCATAAAAATTGAAAATATTTATAACTTGAGTAAAAATATAACAGTAGATAATGGTAAATTGTAATAGAATCCACCACAAGCAGAAGGGAGATGAAAAAACATTTTAAATTATACAGTTTGGTACAAAATTAATTTTCATATAGAACATGAGATTTCAATATAGAAAATGTTCACAACTTGAAAAAAATTCTTGAAGGATATCTATCTTCAGCTTAAAAACATACGCAAAAGTACACTATGAAAGTATTCTAATGAAGATACCACACAATTAAATTTTCAACCCTGTCATAATGTTTCCCTTATTAAAATACCTATGTGTGTATAAGGAAAGTTATATTTCAAAGCAATGGTGAAATCCACAGAATTTATATTAAGTATTAAATCAAAGAAAAGTTTGGAAAGTTTACCTCGTGTCAATTGTACCATTCACTTCTTGATGATCTAAAATGGATCCATCCTTTAGGTATTTCACATGTTTAGATTAGAGTAATGCAGGATGACTTTGCACATCACGGCTTTAAATTTCTCCAATTATCTTCATGCTGGGACTTTTCAAAATATCCCTTTAATAAAGAGGATTTAAAATATTACAAACAAATTTTTGAAAACATTGAGAACAAAACTATCACTAAATGTTGAATTAGTATGTAGGGAGAAAATAATAGAAACTTGCACAATTACAAATGTTTTTAATTTACTTTCATTTTGCCCTAAATTTCCAGCACTTTTCATAATTTAGCAACCAGTTACTCAGATCTTGAAATATTTTGTAACAGCCGATACACTCGTATCAATTCCAGCTCATCAATATATACTTGCTGAGCAATTATTTTATGTTACTACTACAGTTAATAAGTATTTTGGACCCATTTGAACATTTTTTAAAACTATAGTCTGACAGAAAACAGAATTTTCAAACTTAAACATGCTTGATACAGTTTAACATATTCAAATTTACTACTGCAGAATACTCAAAAGTATAGCACACTTTGCAAACAAAACAAACATTAAAACTGTGCAGGTATAAGCATACTATAGATGGCTAAGTCTCATGATACTAAAACTTCATTTACAAATTTCTTATAACCAAAAACGTATTTTATTCTAAATTCAACATAAAGTTGATATAAAAATGTGCACATACTCCGCTAAATAAGAAGCATATCTCAAAATTATAATTTCCATAAAATACTAAATTTGATATAATTTAAATTAGACTGTATTTAAAAATCTGCTAAATTCCGGAACTTTAAATTTTATGTAAAAATTGCAAAACAATGATACTCGGGAAAGCAGATTCATTAAATTTGTAAACAGAAATAGTTTCAATAAAAATACTATCAAAGGTACAACATACCTGAGTTGAATAGTGGTAAATTAAAAGGAAAAGTTTGGAATATTTTTTTCAGCATACTATATCATATTTTTATTCATTATCGGTGCAGAATCAGCTACACAAAACTATTGTCCAATTCAGCATTGTGGGTTAATTTGTAAGGTAAATTATTGATCTTCTAAATGGATTTCAAATTTAGCTTTCACATGTAAAAATATCTTAATATAGATAGCTTATATCTATCCTAATAGAGAATTGACTTTCTAGTATTCAGTTACTTTGAGAAATTATTTCAAGCTATATCAGGTATGCGATTTTTAATGTTACATAAATGCCATAGTATTTTAAAGCTTAAGTTTAACTATACTTGACAAGATAATATATCAATAATATAAATAACATAAAATACGAAAATCAATGAGTCAAAATAATGCATGCAATTCATATTACTACAAACAAAATATAGCAACTGCAGAAATGTTAAAAATCTCTGGCAGCATAAGTCTATGCTAACTTAAAATGAGAAATAGGCAATCAAAAATATATTTGCTTGTAACGTTCTAGTATGTACACTAAATACTTAATCATAAAAAAAAATTATTAATTTTATAAATGCTTTGGAGACAATCAAAATAGCATGTTTTTATTTTTTTTTAAATGCAGCTTTTACATATTTCTACAAATAATTGTTAAAATTTTATATCAATACGCATATTTTATAATTGGAATACAAAACAGTCTTTAAAGTACAATAATTACATAAAAACACAAATTTCAAAGTCAAAGCTTGCTATCTTGGCGATAAGTCATCGATAAACCCACGCCAAAATGCGATAGCAACCCTACAATTGCATTGTAAGAAAAAACCTATTTAACTATTATAAAAAATTAATTTATTGAAAGTTCAGCTTTAAAAAACCAATTTTCAAACCTTCTTTTCAAGATCTTAACACACATTTACTTTTAAAAAGACAAAAGGAAGCATAAAATATGAAACTACTTACACTGCGCAATTCAGGTGAATGTCCAGGAATCTATCCATTTCTTCGGCAATTTATAAAGCCATATTTTCCTTTTCTCGGGATCTTGAGGAAATTTAAACATTTCTAACTTCTTCCTCCACTGATTAGTGCCATTTATTATATCACAATCACCCATTTTACAGCTAAAATACTTATCAAACATTAGACAAGTAACGTGCGCTCGCCATTGAAATAGCATAGGCAGACGGTAACAGACAGTTACGGCAGGAGCTTCAATGGCGGTTGCGCCAGCCTGTCTATATAGGAGCCTTAGGCCAGGCCCAAGGAAGAAGCGGAATCACGATAGCCCCCACCCAGCTCCGTTCGTCCTCGTCGGCGTTCCTTGTCGGGTCTGGTGGCGTCTGGCCTCGCCTGATGGGGCGTGGGTCTGCTGTGATGTCCCGGGTGGTGTGCTCAAATCTTGAAAATGCATTCAAATCTTGAGAAACTTGAAAACAATAATGTCTGTTGGGTTAAAAAATTGAAGCCTTATTTTTCAAGCATGCTTGTGTGTTTCATTTCTAATACGCCATTACTTATAGGAAGCCATAATATGTGTGCATGCGTCTGACAAATATTGTTCTTTTTTGCTTTTTCCAGCCTTTATAGCGAGTTACTTCACTTCATTTAAGAAACTAAATGGTTTAAAAGTTCTCTGTTTTATATCCTTAAAATGTTTAATGTGTTTTATTTTCTCTTTAGAGTCATTGGCGTGAAAGATCTTCGTGTGGTCAATGCCGCAGTCATGCCAATAATACCATCTGCAAACACCAACGTTCCAACAATGATGGTAGCAGAAAAAGCCGCTGATATCATTAAATCTCATAAAAGCTATACATGCTAAAAAAATAATGAGGTTTTATCTAAATTCCTTAATATAAAATGACAACTGTATATACTCTTTATGTTATTATTTGTATAATGTAAATAAATCAAATGCTTCGTTTCAACTTGAATGTTTTATTGCGATACAGAAATTCAATGGTTACAGTAAGTTCAACTGAATGTAGTAGTGGCGGTTTAATATTAAGGCCTTACACATTTTACTTCATTCGGGGTCCCGCCATTTTTTTGACATCATACATTATAAACTCATGTTTGTAAAAATTGCAACTCCATTAAGGAATCACATGATTGCGCTGAAACTTATGTAAATTAAGCAAATGCGAATTAAAAGCAAATGCAGATTAGATGTCCTATGAATATGATTAGAATTGTAGAGTCACCGCGCATGCGTGGGCTAACCAGCACTCTCTGATCTGCTGTTTTTGCTGTATAAATAAAGAGATGTAGCGGGACGTTTAAAAGAGTCTTCGGTTGTCTGAAAGAAGTAAACGTTTCATAAGAAGTCGGCATGCCTCTACGACGACAGAGGACGCTATATTAGTAAGTTACGGAGTTTGAACGGAGACAAATGATCGACTTTCGACAAGGTTTTTTTTTTCTTATCGTGCAATAGCAACTCGTCTGGATTGCAATTTCACGATAGCGACGCCAGTGTGGAAGTCGTGAAATGAAGAGAATCGGATGAGTCGCAATTCCGGCCGTAGACTACGAAATGTCACGTCAACTCAGGATGATGGACACCTCATCCACATGGCAGTGATGAACCCCACAGTTTCACCTCAACAGTTGGTAGACCATTGGAGCACTGATACAGGTGTGTCATAGTCTGCTACAGCAATTCGTTGGCGTCTGCTACACCATGGAGAACGTGCAAGAATTATTTTGTACAGGATTCCCATGACGCAAAACCTTTAATGGCTGCGGCTTCAATGGGCTCATCAACATAGACACTGGCGTGCTGATTGGCAACAAGTCGTTTCCGATGAATTCTGCTTTAATTTGGGTTACAGCACCTGCCGCATTCACGTTAGATGCTACAGCCATGAACTCCAATTTACGGAGTGCGTTTCCAACGTCATACTAGACGAACGCCAAACTAGATGGTCCAAGGTACCATTGGGTATCTTGGACGATATCAGCTGGTAAGAATTGTGGGTAATTTCAAAAACAACCAGTATATCAAAGAAATTTTGCGCCCGAAGTTGTTATTTTCCTTCAACGGATTCCAGGGGCTGAATTTTAACAGGGCAATGCCTCCCACCTGTTGTTACAAAGGCTTAGACATCTTTTCAGCACAACAGATATAGCATCCTTGGCCTGTTTATTCGCTGGATATATCAGCTATTGAACATGTCTGAAGCAGCCGAACTTTTAGTTCGGATAGAAGCAATCTGGAATGTTCTCCCTCAGGTGCAAATTCAAAATCTGTTTGATTCAATGTCACTTCGTATAGAAGCACTTATTGAAGTGTGTGGTGGAATCACCAAATACTGATTTTCAACATGTAATTTTTTTTTTGCTTTGTATATTTAATCGTTTATTTGTATCAATACAGGTCGTTTGTGGAATGATTTTCATTCAATTCTGATGATTCCTTCATGGTGTTGCAATTTTGACAAACAGGAGTATTGTTTAAATACGCTATTATGACTTAATCAGTTTTAATTG
The DNA here is from genome assembly GCA_951213105.1 of Amaurobius ferox. Lineage (NCBI taxonomy): Eukaryota > Metazoa > Arthropoda > Arachnida > Araneae > Amaurobiidae > Amaurobius > Amaurobius ferox. The sequence continues at coordinate 79,285,863 of OX578147.1, read as the reverse complement.
CGAGAGGTTTGTATATTGTGTAGAGCCAATATTAAACGATACAATGGATATCCGAACAAAGAAATTCTGCAGGTCATATATTGATATCATCGAGGTCTAAAAATGCCGAAATTTCAATTTTGATGTGAATAACAAACATCTCGTATATCTCTCGCAGAAAAACAGAGCGTTAAGAAAAATGTACATACTACTTTATACTCTTATATATCTTCGAAACTAATTGATAAAAATCTGATGTGAGCAGCACATGACTTTCCCTGCAGAATTAAATTATGTTTTTCTTAATTTCTTTAAGACATCATTAAATTGAATTTAATTCCACAAAATAACATTGAATTAATTTAATTCCATTTTTGTTTTTATTCGGTAATTGGATATTCTTCCAAAGATGGCGTCACAAAAATGAGAAAAATCTCAACGGTTAGTCCTAGAGTAATGGAGTTGATCTCATTCCTTTTCTCTTCAAAAATTACGTGTGAAACAAGCATTTAATTGATACATTTGAGCATACGTAATATCTTTTCTTTAGATTTTTGAGGGCCATTTCTTAAAAAAGGCAGGTTGTTATTTCGCGAATTGTACCAAAATCTAATCAGCGCCAGAGAATCCCACATGTAACTTAGTTACAAAATTTTGTGAAATTTGGTCAATTAATATTTCAGCTAGAGTGGATAAAGGAGATTTTTTCGGGTCACTTCGCAAAAAAAGGAGGGTTGTTTTTTTCCGAATCGTATCAAAAACTAAGCAGCACCAGGTTCACACCCTAGTGACTTAACTACCATTTTTTTTAATATTCGGTCCATTAGGTTTTGAGTTAGAGTGGATACATACATTGCACAGTCTCACAGACACACCGACAGGCAGACCAACAGACACAGACGTCACGCTATAAATAGTTTGTTCCTATTCTAGAGGTACCAAAACGTGTAGATCCGTCGAAAACTCCAGTTGCGATTTTCGGCATGATTCTAATACTTTCCCTATACATTACCATGCATTGCAGGGAAAGTCAAAATCTGATGTGAGCAGAACATGACTTTACCTGGAGATTCAAATTCATTTTGTAATTTTTTATTTCATTATGCATTAAATTGAGTTTAATTGAAGAAAGTAATATGGATAATTTTCTGATATTATATCCAATTCGTGTTTTTATTGCATTTTCGTGTCGTTTGGCAATTTAATGCATTTAAATTCTTCAGGTCCTTAAAATTCTAAAAACTACAATATCTCGAGAACGGTTTATCCTACAGTCATGGGGTCAGATGTATTCACTTAGTTGTCAAATTATGCATGTAGAACAAGTACTTAATTAATCTATTTCATCAATTTCAGTCATTTATTTCAGAGTTTCACTATCTTGCACATGTAGTATTTTATTTTAGATCGAATATATTATATTTGCTAATCATTTCGCAATAAAAGGCAGATTCTTTTTTTCGAATTGCATCAAAATCTAACCTGCATCACAGTATACTAATAGATACTTATACACTAAATTTTGTGTAATTTGATCAATTAGTTTGTCAGCTAGAGTGGATATATACAATTTTTTTTGGCCATTTCGCAATAAAAGCAGGTTCATTTATCCCGAATAGTAACAAAATCTAAACAGCACCAGGGACGCCTACAAGTGACTTATCTACCAAATTTTATGAAATTTAGTCGATTAGTTGAGTTACAGTGGATATATACAATTTTTGTTGGCCATTTCGTAAAAAAAAATGCAGGTTCTTCTTTTTCGAATCATATCAAAATCTAATCAGCACCAGGGTGACTCACCCACAAGTGACTTATTTACCAAATTTTATAAAACTTGAGTAGTGTCTATACACACGTCTGAGCGCATATATTCTTTTTACACTAAAAACATGATTTTATAACTTATTTTATCTTTTTTTATATAAAAAAACAGGTCTCGATACATTTTAATATTAAAAACATGATTTTATAGCTAAATAAGGTGTATATATACTTTTTTACATTTAGACCAAATTTTAACAGTGAATTACTGAACTTTTTCTGTTAAAAAGCTAGACTTACACATATTAAAAGTATGATTTCACAGTGAATTATTTAAAATAAATGCGTGAAAAAAAGAGGACCACCAAATGAATGGAAGTCCTCTAACATATTAAAAATGTGTATATATACCTTTTAACAGTGAATTACTGAACTTTTTTAGTTAAAAAGCTAGACTTATACATATTAAAAGTATGATTTCACAGTGAATTATTTAAAATAAATGCGTGAAAAAAGAGGACCTCCAAATGAATGGAAGCCCCCTGTTTTTAAAGAGTGGGGTTGAGACCCCCAAATGAATGGAAGCCCCCTGTTTTTAAAGGGTGGGGTTGAGACCCCTCCTTTTTTATAAAATTAAAAAGAATTATAATAATATGTCAAAATTAAAAAAGAGTCAAGTTTAGATAACACGATCCCAAAATAGGATCGTCTCAGAAAATGATAAATATAAAGAAGAATATAATATTATAACTTATATAATAATATACTATATATATAATAATAAATTTCCAGGTGGGGAAACATTACCCCCACCTAAATATGAGATCTTTAAAAATAATTAAGCTTACTCTAATTCATATTCGTATTTATCATCAATCATACCCAAATACTTAAATATATATCTTTCTTTATTGATTTTATGTTTTGATTCATCAGAATGTTTTCCATGTTTTTTCGCTAGATAATACTATTTTTCTTCTCCTTCCGCATCTAACTTTACGATTAATGAATCTCCATATTCAGTAATAATTTTACTCAATGATATCAGATCATATATCCTAGGATTTAAATCTTTTAATTTAAACGTTTTGGGAAAACCTCTGAGTCTATTGAATTCTTCCATTTATTAGTAAATATTTTTTATAAATATAAATTTATCCATTCTTCATAATCTGTAAAACCTCTTTCTACCATCCCTTTTATAAGTTTTTCTCTGTATTCTACATCAGACTTTTACTCTCTAAATATTTTTTCAGCTATAATATTTTTTTGTTCATTATCAGAAATTGTAATAGAAACATCAGGATCAAATGCATTTAGTACATTAATTATTGTAGTTACTTTCCCAACAAAACATTTATCATTACCCTCTTTTAGTTCATCTTTTAACACTTTTATTATTTCGATTTTATTCTCATTTTTTTAAATTCTATTAAACACAACAACTAATATCTCTCTAAATTTAATATTATGGAATTCTTCCTCCAGTAAGTGTCTTTTAATTTTTATACCTAATTCTTTAATGCATTCATCTAAATCATATATAATATCTGTATTTAATAATTTTATGATAGTCTCTCTCAAAGATTTTTGAATATATGTATTATGTACATTTTGAGAGTCTTTATATACACTATTTTGACGTCTTCTTAAAATTTGGGGGTAAATTTATTTTATCTTCATCATACCATACTTCATTTATTCTAGACAAAAATATTAATTCATTTAGGGATGTAATATCATTTTCTCTACAATATAATTCTTTTAAATTAGTTAAATTTTCTATTCCTTCAAGTGACGTTAATTTATTTACACCATAATATAATATTTCTAAATTACTTAAATTTTCTATTCCTTCAAGGGACGTTAATTTATTTACACCACAATATAATACTTCTAAATTAGTTAAATTTTCTATACCTTCAAGTGACGTTAATTTATTTCCTCCGCAATTTAATTGCTTTAAATTAGTTAAATTTTAGGACTAAGGATATGACAGAAGAAGAAATTTATATGCGAGAAAAGGATTTCAAAAAATGTTTAAAATTTAATCCAGTTGAAAAATATGTAAAACAAATGCAATTGAATGGATTTAAATTTATTCATACTAAATAAATGGTTTGTAAAAAAAAAGGTGGTGATATTGTTGGATGGTTACAAGATAAAATAAATCCTCCAGAAATGCATTTACCAGGATATCAATATTGTGGTCTATTTACAAAATTAGAAAAAAGATTAAAAAGAGGTGATCCTGGATTAAATAAAGTTGATAAAGCATGTAAAAAACATGATATTTCTTATAGTAAAACAAAAGATACAAAACAGAGACATGTTTCTGATCAAGAATTAATATATGATTTAAATGCAATACAAGATCCAACATTTCGAGAAAGATTAGATAGAGAAATTATTAAACCTATTATTAAAGCTAAAAAAACTTTTGGATTAGGAATTTCTCCTTCTATATATTGTGTCAAGTGTAAGAAGAAAACCGAAACTAAAAATTATCATGAAACTACTTTTAAAAATATTAAACCAGTTGGTAAAAGTATTTGTACAATTTGTGGAAGTAAAAAGAATACTTTTTTTAGGAATTTAAAAGAAACATATTATAATCCAGAAGCAGGTTATTGTGGTATTCAAGAATTGAAAAGAAAAACAGGATTACCTAATGTTGAAGAACTTTTACATGAACAAGATGTATATACTAGATATAAACCTGTCATTTGTAAATTTAAAAGAAGGAAATTTTATGTTCCAAACAGTAATAATCAATTTGACGCTGATTGGTTATTTATAAAAAATTATAGCAAATGTAACGATGAAACTAATTATTTGTTAACAGTTATAGATGCTTTAATAAATATGCTTGGGCTTTGCCAATAAAAAGAAAAACATCTGAAGTACAAGGTTTCAAACAAGTTTTTAAAGAAAGAAAGCCAAAATTCCTTTTGACAGATGAAGGTACTGAATTTACAGGAAAAGTTACACAAAAATTATTCAAAGATAATAATATACATTGGTTTACGACTTATAATAAAGAAATAAAATCTGCAATAGCTGAGAGATTTAATAGAAGTATAAGAGAAAAAATTATAAAATATATGCACGCTAACAATACTAAAAGATATATTGATGTATTACCCAAATCACTTAAAAATTATAACAATTCATATCATAGATCTATAAAAATGACACCTATTGAGGCTAGTCGAGACGATAATGAATCCCTAGTTTATAAAAATTTATATACTAAAAAGATCATGAAAAAACCTAAATTTAAGATAGGGGATAGTGTTAGAATATCAACAATTATAAAAACATGCAGGACAGTAGATGATTCTACATTTACTGAAGAGATTTTTATAGTATCTGAAGTATTAAAAACAGATCCTATTACTTATCGATTAAAAGATTTAAACAGTAAAGAAATTGAAGGAACATTTTATGAAAATGAAATGGTAAAATATAATAAAAAAGATGATGTGTATAAAATTGAAAAAATCATAAAAAAAAGGTAATAAATATTTTGTAAAATGGTTAGGATATCCAGATGAATTTAATAGTTGGACATCTGTTTATACAATGTTTAAAGATAGATGGTGATCCTTGGGAATCATTAATATGATGATTTAACGGGGTGGGATCTATCACCCCCCGATAAATATGAATAAAACTGTTATTAATACGTAGTAAATAAATGAATGTTAACTTTTTTGACGGTGTTGAAATTGTTGAATCGATTGATATTTCAGATAATGAAGTTTCAGATAATGAAATTTTAGATAATGAAGTTTCAGATAATGAAATTTTAGATAATGAAGTAGCATGTAAAATGAAATTAATGTATTCAGATGATGAATATTTTTATATTATAGATTACGAGAGTTTAAAACAAAGAAATAAAAGTAGAATTAGTTATTTTAATCGAATAAAAAGGAGGTATAATATTACGCAAGAAGTTAAGGTTATGTTCTTAAAATTTTTAGATTTTATGTATTATGAGAAATCAGTTAATTATTATTATTTTATGAAAAAGATTTGTGAAATTTTTAAAATTGAAAATAATATAAAGGTTCAAAGACTTTGTTATAAAGTCAAAAAGAAATATGGAAAAATCTGGAATGATTTTTGGGAAATCCCTTTATAAAAATAAATCGTAATAAATGGATGTGACAAGTATATGAACACACTGTAAGATTATAAAACCAATAGATGCTTTCTATAAACATCGCAAATATGGTAAATTTAATCATGACAGTATTTGTAAAATTTGTAAATGTAAGATTAGTTATACAAAATATAATTGTGAATGTGGAAAACAGTATACATATCTTCATAAACAAAGACATTTGAGAAGTAATTATCATATCAAGCGAGTTGTGAAAAGTATTTAAAAAAATATTTCCTAATAAATAGATATGCAACTGAGAACAAAGACTATTAATAAACTTAGAAAAGTAGTAAAACAATTTAATATTAAACAATCTAAAGGCTGTAAGAAGGATGATTTAATTAGATTATTAATTAAATATATCAGAAAACAGGTGAATATAAACCTGTTTTAGAAGATTTATTAAATTTAGATATATCAAAATACTTGGAAAAAAAAAAAGAAAATATTTATTGAAAAATCCGAAAAACGTAATAAAATTAAAAAGACTTTTGATTCTTTTAGTTTAAGATTTGATAAAAATAGTAATGATTTTAAATCTGTAATTTTCTTTCCTGAAAAGAAGTTATTTGCACTAGATGAAAATCTTGAAAAGTTATTTACAGAAGATAGAAAATGTCGTATATGAAGTAAATATTACAAAACTGAAGATAAAGAAAAACATATAAAGAAAGACTTAATGATTAAAAGATGAAAACAAAAGAGAAAATGTATTATTTGCGGTATATATTATAAACATTTAGAAAATCACATATCAAGTCGAAAACATAAAACAGCATTATTAAATGATGAAGGTAATGTAGAAATTAAGGAATATGAAACTGATTATATATCTAGATTAAGATCATATAGAATTAATAATTGTAATAATATTAAAATCCCTCTAAAATTTTTAGAAGAGAAAAGAAAGGTTGTAATAGAAAAAATAAAGCAAATTATGAAAGAATTTAATGGAATAAAGGTAAATTTTAAATTGTTTTGTTTGTATATATTAAATGAAGAAATTCAAGAATTTACATTCAAAACTGAGAATCAAATTATATTAAGATCTAATGATTTACATACTTTTTATGATTATGTTATTGACAAATTAATAAATGAATCTGATGAGTTTATATCTAAAGGATCTGGTTGGAGTCTTGAAGAAATTAAACTTTTGGAATTGAGAATAAATAAGTATCAACCCTTGAGAGGATCAAGTTATATTGATTTACCTGAAAACATTAAATCTAAACAAGCTATAATAAATGTAAAAAATAAAGATAATAAATGTTTTATGTGGTCTATATTATCAGCAATTCATCCTGTAAAAAAAGGTCCTCAAAGAGTTTCAAAATATGAACAATTTAAAGATGAATTAAATTTTAAAGCTATTGATTTTCCTGTTTCATTAAACAATATTAAGAAATTTGAAAAACTAAATAATATATCTGTAAATGTTTATAGTTATGATGGTTCAATTTATCCACTTAGAATAACTAACAATAAATTAGAAAAACATGTAAACTTGTTTTATATGAAAGATGAAAAAAATAATCATTATTGTTGGAATAAAAATATGAATAGTTTGATCAGATCACAAATTGCTAATAATCATATATTTTTATGTGATAGATGTTTAAATCATTTTTATTCTGAGGAAAGATTAAAGGTACATGTGGAATACCGTAAAGAGAAGCTGTCACAATTAGTATGCCTAAAAAAGACGAAGTTATTCAATTTGAAAATCATGAAAGAAAAATGAGAGTACCATATACTATATATACTGATTTTGAATCTCTCTTACCTAAAATTGATACACGTGAGCAAGATCAAACTAAATCTAATACTGTGAAATATCAAAAACTTGTAGCAGATGCATTTTGTTATTATATCAAATATGAAAATGAATACTTTAAACCTCCTGTTGTTTATAGAGGATCTGATACAATCAAAAAGTTTGTATCTATGTTAAAAGAGGATACTCTTAAAATTGAAAAATATATAGAAGAATAAACTAAAAAGTATGAAAGTATAAAATCAATGATCGAGTTCGAAGAAAATCATTATAAAAGAACTAATATATGTCATATATGTGAAAAACAAATCTTAAAGGATGAAAAAGTAATTGATCATTGTCATATAACTGGAAAATATAGGGGTCCGGCTCATAATGTTTGTAATTTAAATTATCAAATTCCAAAATTTATTCCAGTAAAAATCCATAATTTAACAGGTTATGATTCTCATTTGTTTATAAAAGAACTTGGATTTGATAAATCAAATATCGATGCTATAGCTAATACTGAAGAAAAATATATATCTTTCAGCAAAAAAATAGGAGGTATGAAATTGAGATTTCTTGATTCATTTAAATTTATGTCTTGCATTTTAGATAATTTATAAAAAAACTTGAGACCAGAGAATGAAATAAATAGATGTCTTCCAAAAATACGGAAAATGAAATATATTAAATACTTAAAATCTAAATTTAGAGAGACATCATTACATTTTCCTGATGATAAATTAGATCTCATTACAAGAAAAGGTGTATATCCTTATGATTATATGGATTCTAGAGATAAATACAAAGAAACAGAATTGCCTTCAAAAGATAAATTTTATAATAAATTGAATGAATGTAATATAACTGATGAAGAATATAAACATGCTCAACGTGTTTGGAAAAAATTTAATATAAAAAATTTAGGTGAATATACAGATTTATATGTCAAAACAGGTGTATTCATTTTAACAGATGTATTTGAAAATTTTAGAGATGTTTGTTTAAAAACTTATAAATTAGATCCAGATTGGTATTTTACTGCTCCTGGTTTATCTAGGGATGCAATGTTAAAAATTACAAAAGTTAAATTAGATTTATTAAATAATTATGATATGATTCTCACACGCATGATAGAAAAAGGACTAAGAGGAGGTGTTTCTCAATGTTGTAATAGATATGGAAAAGCAAATAATAAATATATGAAAAATTATGATAATAGTAAAGAATTTAATTATTTAATGTATTTAGATGCTAATAATTTATATGGATGGGCTATGACTCAATATTTACCATATGGAGAATTTAAATAGTGTAATGATTATGAAAAAAATTATGTTAAACGTGAAGTATATAACCATAAAATAAAAGATGATTCAGAGAATGGATATATATTTGAAATTAGTTTAAGATATCCAAAAGAGTTACATGATTATCATTCAGATTTACCATTGTGTCCTGAAAATAGAATTCCTGAAAATTCGAAACAAGGTAAGTTATTAACAACTTCATACGATAAAGAGAAATATGTAGTTCATTATAGAAGTTTAATACAATATTTGAAAATGGGTTTAAGGGTTGCTAGAGTACATAGAGTATTACGATTTAAACAATCGAATTGGTTGAAAAATATATAGATTTAAACACTGAAATGAGAAAGAAAGCTGCTACTGATTTTGAGAAAGATTTTTATAAATTGATGAATAATTCAGTATTTAGGAAAACTATGGAAAATATAAGAAAACGAATCGATGTAAGATTATGTTGTAATTATGATCAAGTTAAAAAATTAATTGCTAAACCTACTTTCAAATGTAGAACTATTTTTGATGAAAATTTGGTAGCTGTTCTCATGAAAAAAACAAAACTATATTTTAATAAACCGATTTATGTTGGTATGAGTATATTAGATTTATCGAAACATTTAATGTATGATTTTCATTATAATGTTATGAAACCGAGATATAAGGATAATATTAAGTTATTATATATGGATACAGATAGTTTTATATATGATATTAAAACAGATGACTTTTATGTAGATATGAAGTCAATGATTGATTATTTCGATACATCTGATTATCAAATAAATAATCCATATAATATACCTAGATGTAATAAAAAAGTATTAGGTAAAATGAAAGATGAAAATAACGGTGTGATTATGGAGCAATTTGTAGGTTTAAGAAGTAAAATGTATTCAATAAGATTAGAAAAACAGAGTGTTGAAGAATACAATAATAATGTAGAAGATAAAGAAAATCATAAAAAATTTGAAACTAAGAAGTCTAAAGGAACTAAGACTAGTACCGTTAAAAACAGAATATCATTTGAAGATTATAAAGACTGTTTATTGAATAAAAAAGATCAATATAGAACACAGAATTTAATTAGAAGTAAGAAACATGAATTGCATTCAATTCAAGTGAACAAGATAGCTTTATCAGCAAAAGATGATAAGAGATTTATATTAGAAGATGGTATTTATACTAGAGCTTTAGGACATTATAAAAATGTTTCTAAAATAATTCTATATAAATGGATGGGTGTTTAAGTGATATTCGAGCGTTAAATTTTACAAATTCTGAAGAAATTTACTATTTGACTTATCTTTGTAAAGAATTGTATGATAAATATGATCATACTAAAAAACTATTATTAGAAAATTTTCAAAGGATGACTGTCTTAATTCAAAAGGACGAAAATGAAGATATTAAATTGAATGGATTAGGAGTTTTATATGTTATTTCAAAGAACTTATTCTATTATGATTAGATTCATCATAAAAAGAGATTATGAAGAATGGTTATAAAAAATGTTTACTAATAAATGGAAGAATTCAATAGACTCAGAGGTTATCCCAAAACGTTTAACAAGAAGATGTGGTGGGAGAACTTGAGTCCTCCACGTGGAGCCGCTGGAAAGCTGTTCTTCAGCGAACCAGCCATTAGCAATAGCTGCTCATGCAAGTTCAGCCCTTCTATAGACATGAAAATCTCAGGTGGTGAGTTTGGACAGAATAGATGAAAATATTCATGTACGTATTGATGTGCCGGAAACCAAGTTTATAAATTAACTTGAGTGTAAAATCACGCCAGATATATTATATAAGTTTAATTTATATACTGAAAAGCAACTTAGTAAAAATATTTGATATTTTAACGTGAACTCTATGGTCGGAGTTACCAGACGAATTCGGCTTCATTGGCCTGGAGCCATCGCTGATTTTTAACAGTAATAACACTACGAGTAAGATGAAGGTAAAGGAAAAGTTAAATATTATTGAGAAAATATATAGTTATTGAGAAAACGCCGGTATCGTTTGTAACAATGACCCAGGTGGCTTCGGAGAAAATATCCCTGCATTTTATGTATTCCTATAGCAAAAGGCCTAAACTATTTATTTAAACTGCCAATTCTGTAGAAGAAAATCATTAGCACAATGCAAATTTAAATTGAAACTGTAAAGAATTTTCCTACTTATTCAAAATCATTTTACCATTCAATGTATTTTTATCTCCATGTACTATTAAGTACCCTATCCTGCAACTGTAAAAAATATTGATACATTATACTCATAATTAGAGAATCTTAAGTTAAAAATAATAAAAAGTATAAACAAAATTTATTCGCCTTCCTGTTGTGTCAAATGACAACTTAGGGGATTTTATTAATACTAGTGACACCTAGATATAATTATCAAAGCATTATGGCATATTCAAGCGTTTCAACTACAGACGTAAAAGTAAGGAGTTAAAACTTTATACTAAGAAAACGTGAATATCGTTTGAGACAACAATTCAGGAGGCGCTGGGATAAGTTAAGTAGCTCTGTATTATATGCATTTCTAAGGCGAAAGGTCCAAAATATTTAATTAAACTGTCCATTTTGTAAAAATAAATTATTAGGGCAACGCGAAGTAGAACTGAAACAATAAAGAATATTCCACGTATTCAAATTATTTTTATCTCCATATATTTTGTACTCTATTCTACATCTATGAAAAATTATTTGGTTATTATTCTCAAAATTAGGGAAATCTTAATATAAAAATAACTAAAAATACATATACTAAATACAACGGGTTTCTGTAGTGTCAGCTAAGAATAACAGCTACTTTACAGCTACTTTACTAACACTAGCGAAACTTAAAGGTATAAATCTGACAGCATCATGGCATTCTCTAGCGTTTCATACATGGGAGTTTTATTTCCTATCTAACTCCATGAGTAGAAAAGTGGGTAAAATATCTGTTTTAAGAATAAAATATTTTTAATAAATACTACTCAATTAAAATACATTAACATAGTACTATTTACCAATAGTATGATTTATGTAGATTTATGTTTTTGCACAAATGTAGTTCTTCATTGTTTTATGTCTTATAAGAAGTAGATTATTATAGTCCTATCAAATAGACACGTTATCCATCACTAGTTTGAATAACAAATGAAGATGTCTATGTGCCAGTCTTTGCGTGCAGTTTGAGGTGGGAAATCTAAGTTTCGTACGGCTATGAAATTTGGCACACAGGCACTGAAGAAGGTGCACCTCGGTGTTATGATTTTTTAATTCAAATCATATTTTAAGAGATTATATGATGCAGCCCGATTTAAGAAAATTTTGGTCAATAATCACATATTTTGTTGTTATTGTGACCGAAAATATTATTATATAATTCCCATCTTGATTGGTAATCGATAAGTTATAAATCTAAAATCGATAAGTTTTCTTTCAAACAAAGTTTGAATGGAAACCATACTATTAATAGACGAATATACATGAATAACACACACACACACACACACACACATATATATATATATGTAAGTAGTGGAAGATGGCCGATTCTGCGGAAGAGGGGGCTGGATCGCCTGCGAGCGGCCAGTGTGTATACCAAGCCAGATCCTCCGCTCACCATTACACGCGGATATTGGCTGGCTTTCGAAGCGATCTCCAAATGTATCACGTGACGCGCGGAGAGACTTTCCTTCTCAAGGTTATTGCGGAGCAAGACATGTGATATTTCTCCTCTTCTATAACGTGAGGGAGGGTGGGCGAGGGTGCGGTGCAAAAAATACTTCGGATTTGATTAATTTAATGCATGAAATTGCTCTAAGGCAATGGATTGATTTTTACTTTCATATATATAAACGAAAATTTGAATTCTGGTTTTTGTCGGGAGAGCATGTTTCAAGCAACCTTGACCACGAATCAGACGTTTTTAAAGTCATGCATGTATGTGTTTCGTGTGTGTGCAGTGGCGCACCCAGAATATTCCTAAGGGGGGGGCCATTGGTGCACAAAATTTTTATGAAGGAGGATGACTCCTCGATAAATTTTCCGAGAAAAAATGATCAGAGGCCATATCAATTAACAAGGCGGTTGTCTTTTTTTGTACATTTATTTTTATCAAATTACTAACAATTCTTTAGTGCAGTGCAAGAGAATTGAATGATTAGAAGAAGTAGTAGTAGATATTTATACAAAACAACACAAATTAAGAAATAGATGAAGATAAAATTATTTGTTCTGGTCTGCTTATACTGTATACTTGTTTTCAACCACTCTCTCATGATTACATATTGTTATATTATTCAATTATGATCTATACATATTCATAAAACGAAGTCCAGCCTCCTGTTTTTCTTTGTAGCCAGAGCATTAATTATCTGGTCTGGATCAATTTCCACTTCACGGTGAATGTTCACTGACGCAAGTCCATTCAGTCTGGTTTCACTCATACTGTTTCTCAAGTAAGTTTTCAACCTCTTCATTGTGGAGAATGACCTCTCAGCACTGCTTGTTGATACTGGGAGGGTGGCATACACTTTTAAAAGTTCAAACACAGTTGGAAAAGTCCTTTGGTCACAAAAGTTAAGCAGTTCGATTGGGCTTTTAGTTTTTTTGTTCAATGCAAAGACCTTCATGTACCACAGATGTAGTTCATCTTTTAGAGTATTATCTGATCTGGGTCCTAAATCATCTGCAAATTTCCTTGATAAGGCAACAAATCTCTCGTTTTCTTCCAGTGTCGGCTGCCTTCCATTCGGAATGACAGATGCAAAACTTTGTAGAAATTCCTTATGTTTGAGAAATTTTTCATGGAGGTGAGTGATGAAATTATCAATCCATGGAATGAAAATAGAAAGTCTGTAGTATTCTTCAGGAGTCTGTACGTTGAAATTTGATCTATAAATTTGTCTGGTGGCACGGCGTGGTAGAGTAATGTTTTCTCCATGCTGTTCCAGCTTCTTAACAGCTTGTTCAAACAGATGGTGAAACTCGTTCTCTTCGTTCTCTCGAATTATAGATATAGCTTTCAAAACGTCTTCTACGTCACTCACAGCAGTTGCCAGATCAAGGTTAACTTCCTGCAGCTTTTCACTCAGACGAACACTGTAGCTGAGTAATCTGTCAGCTGAAACAAGTGCTATGACAAACTGTGATGTTAACATTGAACATAACAAGGTATGAGCCTCTGTTGATGTCTCCTTGTCATTCCAGGTAGTAATCTCCTCCAGAGCCTCGATTACTTGATCAAACAATGAAACCATAACTGTGACGGCATCATGTCTCTCCACACAACGAGTAGGGCATAATTTCTTCAGTTTTTTGGCACTGATTTCTGTCTCTCCCTGATTAGCTGCATTAATTTTGCTGGTGAGAACAAGGTTTCGTTTTGGTGTGTTGAAAAAACTAGAGATTTTCCCTATTATTCCAAAGCTGTTTCGGATATCCGGAACTCTAGATGAATAAGTTATGGCTAAGTTCAAACAGTGTGATGCACAATGAACGTAGGGGGCTTTGGGGTGTTGCTCATATATAATTGCTTGGGCGCCATTGTACTCTCCACTCATTGCAGAAGCTCCATCGAACCCTTGTCCACGGAGGAAAGACGTATCAATGTTGCAGTCTGCAAGGCCTTTAAGAATAGCATCTGCAATTGCTCGACCTGTAGTTTCAGTCAGGGGCACAAACTTAAGGAAGTTCTCCACTATCTTAAATTCAATTTTATACTTATCATTTGTTTCAAACCGTTTCAAATAACGAACGCAAAGTGTCATTTGCTCTACCGTTGCAATATCTGTGGTTTCGTCACATAAAACCGCAAAACATTTGGCCTCATTCACCTCAGTTGCTATGTGCTTCACAGTGGAATCATTGCATGCTGAAATAATCTCATTTTGTATATTCCAACTTATGTAAGTTGCATTTTTTGCACAACCTTGTAGATGAGTTTTCAGTATTTCTTCTCCTGCATCAACTCGGAGTCGCAAAAGGGCTCTAAAATTTCCTTCGCCTTGGCATGGTTATGACAATACGTCCAAATCCCCACAGTCTCTATGCCCTCTCATGGCCAGCCCTTGCCTTCCACAAAAAATCACTGTTTTGATAATAGGTTTAAGAATAGCCCTATTCTGCAAAACTTGTTTTTGCTTTCCTCTGTCCATTACTTGATCCACAGGAACCGTTTTTCCTTCCGTGACCCTTAAGAACTCATCGGCTTTGAGAACTGAATCCTTATGATAGAAAAAATTTTCATGTTGACTGAACTTCTCCAAGGCCTTCTTCCAATTATTAAATCCTTTTGAAACAAGTTGACCTGTAGCTTGTGTGGATCTTAAACCGACTTCATGGGGTGCAAAGAGAACACAAAATTTGCAATAGGCACTGTCCTCTGCCTTTGAGTAAGCTAGCCAGTTATGCTTACTCAGCCAAGATGAGCAGAACTTCCGAGTGTGGTGAGGTTTTCCTTGACTTGATACAGCACTAGTGACAGTAGCAGGAAAACTGTAATTTGCATATGGTTCCCAAAGATTTTTTAACGCTGTTATCCTATCTTCATCTGTGAGGTTAGATTTCTTGACATAATTAGAAATATCTGCAGCCAGAATTTCTATTTCAACTGTGTTTGGTATTGTGTTTTGTCCTACCTTTACCTCCTCACAAGCGTTTGAAGACAGCCCAGGGTCACGGCTGTTGCTTGCTTCGACTGCAGCCTCATCAATGTAACAAGAGCTCAGGGAAACGTCGTTGGGAACGTCACTATTTTCAATCTTACTTTTTTTTTTTTAAATAATTTCCCAGTGTCTGTTGACCTAGCCCTTTTCGTTTTTCACTCATTGTCTTTTTTTTTTACCTTGCTCCTCAGTTATTCAAGAACAAAATTTGCTATATAGCCGAAATACGCACATAAACACACACACTGATCGTTAAAGATGCATTTCACTGTAAGATCAGTTGAAAGTTCAGGACCATTATTAAATTCAGCTATTCACCACGCAGGCCCTCGTTCCGAAACTACCAATTCACTGTTATCACCTTGTGTCGTAACGTCGCACTTTATTTCAACTCACAGCAACACTTAATTCGCGAAGCGTTGGCACGATCTATTTATTCACTTCCACAATTTTCTCACTGGGTAAACGAAATCCTCGAGTTTTCGAGCGAACAGCCGCTTCCCCGCCGTTCACTCTTTATATAGGGCCACGGAGGCGCCTGTGACGTCACTCTACACAGCACTGGTATAGTACGACTCCAGCGAGAAGGCATTTGGGTCACGTGATTTTGGACGAGTCCATTAGTTAAATTCAATCACAGGTAGAAACGTCTTAAGAAGAACGGGTTTCCAGAATTGGCGCCTTTAGTGCGAATTAATTTATAATTTGTACAGTACGATAAAGAGCTTTATATGTATAATTACATTCAGTGTAAGTGTTGGGATATGCTGGAATTGTTTTCTTCACAATGATTAAAATTATTTATTACAATAATGGTTGTAAATGTTTTTTTTTATACTTTCTCGAAGGCAGACCTAGTTCTCCCTTGTGCTGACAGCGCCCTTCGCGTTTTGCTTTGTCAGCCCAAGGGGGGGGCCAGGGCCCCCTCGGCCCCCCCCGTGGGTGCGCCACTGTGTGTGTGCATATGAGAGTTCGCGAGTGCACATGTGTGAGTTCGCGAGTGCGCATGTGTGAGTCAGAGGACACAATATCTCAAGAACGAATGAAGCGATTCGAACGAAATTTGGTACAAAATTACAATTATGGAAAACCGGAAGCCTGTTGCTTAATGTTAAAACAGGTATTAGCAAAATAAGATTTCTTTTAGCAAAATGCTAAAAAAAACTAACAATGTTCAAACTTTTATTTGGAACTTGCATCTCCTTTAGGGAAAAAATAACAATGGTGAAAATTTGGGAAACCAAAATCCAATCTTTATTTTTTTTTCTCTTATAATAAATTGCATATTCCACAATTACAAAAAATAGTATTTTTTAACATTGTCTTCAACACATTTGACAAGTATTTTCCACAGTTTGTTCATAAATAAATACTGTTACTGAAAGTATATATATATATCAATAAAGACTGTTATAAAAATAATTGCTAAACACAGTGTATGTGATGTATGTGAACAGTAATGTTTACTTTTGAAATATTTATTTACTGTCTCAGAAATATAAATAATGGCCCATGCTTATCTAAATAAATTAAATGTGTACAGTGATGATAATGCATTAAATAGTTTTAAGTTATATTGAATATAAAAACCAGTAATAGTATATATGGTGAAATATTTATCTTTAAATTTGTTAAGCTGACAGAGTAAATATTGATGACGGATTTTATCCCCAAACATTTTAATTCAATATCTAGTTAACTTTGTTATATTTTTGTCATTTTTTAGTCATAATTTTCCAGAATTCGAATCCAATTGAAAATATTGTGGTTTCAGTTTTTTTATAGCTTATTTCTTTGTTATAAATGATTAAAAATGAGCCTACAATATTTTCATGTTACCTATTTAATAATAATAATAATATATATATATATGCTGATTTATACCTTTATTTTGTAAGTTTGTTAGAAAGTTAGGTTTTCCGAGTTACAGCTTCTCACTTTTCTTTCATTGGCTTTCAAACTTTTTTTATTATATATATATATATATATATATATATATATATATATATATATATATATATATATATATATATATATATATATATATATATATATATATATATATATATATATATATATATATATGTATATATATATATATATATATATATATATATATATATATATGTATATATATATATATATGTATGTATATATATATATATATATATATATATATATATATATATATATATATATATATATATATATATATATATATATATATATATATATATATATATATTTTTTTTTTTTTTTTATATTTCACAAAAAAAAATCCATAAATGTCAAATTAATGAGATCCTACATTCTACGGTATAAATATAATATATTACTAATTTGAATGAACGATTACACATACGTGACTTGCTGGGGAGCGGTAGCCGAGTGGTTAGCGCATGGGAAATGCACTCGGTAGGCCCGGGTTCGATTCCCGCCACTACCAAAACTGCCGCCGTGTTCACGCGATATACGATCCCGTTAAACATGTGAGAGTCCGTAAGTCCTTCCGAGAGGTTGGTGGTAGGGAAGGAGGGTACGGTCCCTGTGGATGCCTCCTCCACTGGGTTTTGGTCTAAATTGGGTGGCACTTTCCGGCTATCCAAACAGTTACCTTACACCTTTCTGGTAGGTCGGATGGTCTGGGTCTCAACAACAACAGCATACGTAACTTGCTGGAAATGTAATTAGCCAGATAATCTTTAAATGTAAAGTGCATTTAATTTTAACATTTGTTTACCATTTTTAAATTAGGAAATATTTTTATTTATTTTCTAATAACATTTAAAATTATCTTATTTAATAATAAAATATTTAAAATTAAAACAATTTAAAAGTATAAAATCATTAAATTTTTTTTAAATAAGGCTTTGCAGCATATTCCGTTTAGGCATTAACATATTTTCTAGCAAATTAAATTTCCAGACAGACACTTTGTTAAATTGCTCACCAAAATTTAGACTATTACTTTTGTTTGCAACCTGCATTATTAATTTTTTGGATGGGATAAGTTTTTATCTATGTTTTGTGCAAGAATGTGTTTTCGTTTTACCCTTGTACCTTGAGGTATCTTACTGCTTCCTCTTGGAATCCCAATTTTTCGTCGGCTTATAGACATAGGTTGTACTTTTATTTTTCTTCCTCGAAATTTTCTTACTTTCATAGATAATGCCATCATAGTGATAGCAGAACTTACTTCATCAGGCTCTTCCTTTTCCTTCAATTCTTTCACAAGTCTGTTTACTGAAAACTTGGATAGAGGGAAAGAAAGAAGCCTTTGAAATTCTCCTAGTAGTGTTTCCTCTTCTTCCACATTTGTCAGGCATGTCAAAGTACCATTTGTTGAAGGCAATGATTCTCTGTGGTTGTTGATTTCATTTTCGGCGGTTCTTGATTCTTCAACTTCCAAATCATTTTCTTCTTAGCCTAAATTTGATATATTCATTTGATCCAAGATCGAATTCATTGGTAAAAAAAATGATGTTTGTGGGCATTTGTCCCCAAGAGCAATGCAAGCAAGTTCAAGCCTATCATTCGTTGATAAAACCGGCGAATTTGGAAAATCAATATTTTGGTTTGAAAATAAAAAATATTGATGTTTACAAAAAGCCCCTGATTTACCCTTCACACAGGAACACACACCTATATCCAAATCTACTTCATAAAATTCATGAAGTTGATTTGTTCTAGGCACCAAATACAAATTATTGGGTTTTTTAATGCAATTATCCATAGTAATATTCATTGTTTTTAGAAGCGATTCATACATGTGAGTAATACTTCTTCTGTTACTAGCAAATTCCAGTAGCTTAGACGTTAGATAATTCTCCCAGACTGTAGTTATAAAGTTGGTGAGAGCAACAACATTAAAAGCCTTAGTGCGACATAGCACTATGTCTTTTAATATAATCACAGAAGCCTCAGAAAAATTATTTGTATTGTGTCCTCTTGTAACGTACTGTTGTCGATCGACCGATGTCCATTCATGACTTCTGGAGAAAAAACCATCTACCCTTTTTCTGTATTCCAAATAAGGAGCTGCAGCAATCTGCAATTCTGTAAATGTTTTAATGTGATCTTCTTCAGAAGTAGCATACATAACCTAAGAAATAAAATGAAGTGGTAAAAATATTTTAATTTTCTTTTAAAAGATTTCCTAAAATTATTATTTATATGGTGGCTTTTAGAAAATTTTCTTTACTTTTTGAAACTTTCTCATTAGTGCTGTTCTGTTCTGTATGGGAACTTTCTTGCTGCAATGCAACCATCGGCACTCTGCTTGTGCTACATGAAAATGGTATAACAGTTGATTTTAAGATGGCCACAATTCTGCCAAAGCATTCTTTTCAGCTTTCGAGTCATCAGTCATGAAGACGACGGGATTTTGTAAAATAAAAATTCCCATATTTAGCAGAAAACAATTTTAAATATTTTATTATTAAAATATGTAAAACACACAAGTACAACAGGTAGTTTTAATAATTTAGAATTGCTGAAAATTTCTTAGCAGATCAAATTTTGCACCTCCAAGTTGCTAATTATGCTTTCGAAATTATAGGTAATACTCTCATGAAAACGGCTGAACCTTTGAAACCTGTTGATACCATTAAAAGTGTGTTTTGTACTGCTTTAAATCAAGTTTCATTGCCTTCTTGTAATCTCTTTGTCAATAGAAATACTAACTAGCAAATCTGCATGTAGTGAGTAATATAGCAATATTAGGATATTGATGAGCAGTAGACATAATTTTTTTTTATTTCCTGCATATAAAACTAACACTTTCTGTAAATAGTGTTTTCTTATTTACCATGAAATACATAAATGATGTTTATGTATTTGAAATGACTATAGATGAGGCCTATAATTTATGTGTGACAGTGAAAGGTAGACATGCATATATCTGTGATATAGTATATATCTGTGGTCACCGAATTAAGTTGTGCAAGACACTAAGAAATTAAAAATATCATGCTCCCATTAATATATTTATGAAATAGAAAGTGCACTGATAGATAAAGACAAGATATATATTGCTTTATATAAATCTTCCTTATATTCTGTATATGCACAATACAATAATATTATCAACATATTAGTTATGGGTGTGTATTATGATGACGAAGATTATATTATACTCTCGCTGGACTATTATTACTATTGTAATAATCATTTTCCAGAAATATTTCATGAATTGCAAATTTAATACTGTAGCAGAAAATAAATCATTTTTACTTTCTACTAGTAAATATGGCCACTTTCTACTAGTGAACATTAATGTTGACACAAGTTCAGACTTAATAATATAAAGCTTTGGCATTATTATAAATACACTTTTTAAAATTAAAACACTATATATGTCATATGATATAATTTTATGAAGATAATTGAAAATATATTTGTATGTACGTTCATGAATCAAACTACATATAAAATAAAAATAATTTGGTTGAAAAATTCAATTAATAATACATTTCATTTCAAAAGTCTATGATTATTATTATTATTATTATAATACCTTTTTTTCTCCAAAACAGTAGGGAAAATCATTTTTCAATAGTGTGAAAGCTTTTACATAGGATTCAGTGGTTTGGTTTTCATGAATCAAAGCAGCGAAGGGAATGGCACCAGCTTTTGATGCAGACAAAACTACAGTTAAAGTAGAATGCGAGCTTTCACAACTGCTTGTAGAACCAATAAATAATATTTCTGATGCAGATGACATTGTTTGCATTCATTTCATAATAGGTGTAACTATGAGAATTGCCCAAGTCCCGTCATTATTCATATCAACAGTTATACCTTAAAAAAATAAGACAAAATAAAAAAAAATTATATTAATATAAAAATTAATTGGTCATAAGAATTATTGTACATTTTTCAATCATGAAAACTAAATTTTAAATCTCACTTAAAATTGATGAATTAAATATGTTTATTTAAATAATATCACTACTTTCATAAAATTAAGGAAATCTTGAGCTACGTATTTAAGCACAAATAAAATAATGATTCAGCATACAGCTGTTTAGAGGATAGGCTGGATCCCCGTTGGCAGTGAAAGAGAACCAACAAACCCGAGGTCAAAAAGACGAAAGGATATCAACTTGGAGAACTACATTGAAAACATTTTGTTTTCTTGACTTTGGGTTTATTGATTCTCTTGCACTGACGAATGGGATTCAGAGTATTCTCGAAACATCTGCATGTCGCATTATTATTTTATTTGTGATTAATTACACCGGTCAAGTATTTATTATACATATATATATATATATATATATATATATATATATATATATATATATATATATATATATATATATAATAAAAGTATAAAAGTCCAATGAAAGCATAGATAGATACTGAAATTACCTGCTTTTTCATATTGTTTGTTTTTTTCAGCGAGCTTTTCAAAGGGGTTTATTGCAGGGCCCAAATTATCAGAACGTCACTGATCATACATATATTTGACTTGTCTTTTTGTAGGATTTTTAGATGCATTTGCTAGGTCTAATATATAGTTTTCATGTAGCATTATTGCATTCTCATGTACTCGTTTTGCAACTGCTGGAGTTAATCCATCTTTAAAATATTCAAAAAATTGTTCCTGCACCTAAAATCAAAAAGTATTTACACATAATATGATTATAAAAAGAACATTTCTCAAATAATGTTTATAATTTAAATACAAAGATGTTTTAGATAGTAATTGCGAACTTTAAAACTTTTAAATATTATAGATATAAATATTATGTTTTACACACACACAAACGTCTGTCTGTTCAATATAAAAATTCACAGTTTTTGACGGATTTTTTTTTTTTTCATATTTGAAATGATTATTCTTTACCACACTACGGGTATCCCCGTCCATGTTTTGAGATGTATGCTTGAGTTGTCGAGATATTAATATAAGTCGCTTCCATAGGAGTACTATTTCGAAGATCATTTTTTTCTGACACATTATTTGGAAAAATCATGTCATGTTGATTAACATCGGAATTAATTAAAATGTAGCAGGCAACTGTCGTTCAATTTATCCAATTTAAATAATAAAAAAATTGATATAATAAATTCTATAAATGACGGTCTTATATTATATTGAGTTATATGATTTAAGGTTATGGGATATAAAATTAGGAGAATTTTGGGTATCTTTAAGTCATCTGTTTTATTTAAGCAAAGAAAATTTTTTAAATTTATATATTTTTTATTATGTTTAACCGATTATTGCAACAAAATAAAAACCGTGTTTTTACTAACGCTTTAGTGTTTTAATTTGAGCGTATGTTTACCAAACTGTCAATTTTATGAAAATTGATTTACAAACGGGACCAGAATGTCTTATTCTGCAAATTTAATGGTACAGATAAATTTTCTACAGCGAAAATAGGGATTTTTATTCATTTTATTGATGTGAATTATAATAAATATTTTAATAACATTTTTTTACAATGAATTCATTTTAAATACGACTAGAATTTGTACAATTTTAGTCACGAGCAATGACGGGTATATTTGCTAATACCAAATAACGAATAAATCAGGTTCTGTGATTTTCGGTGCTGCATTGAGAAGTCAATAAGTAAAATACACTTTATGCGAAGGATAAGGAAAACTTGAACAACGCATATAAGTACAAATAACACAATAATGCAGCATACAGTTGTTTCGAGGGTACACTGGATACCCTTCGTCAGTGCAGGGGAACCAACAAACCCAAAGGAGGAATGTTCCTCTTTTGGACTTCGGATATGTTGGTTTTGTTGCACTGACGAAGGGAATTCAGCGTATTCTCGAAACAGATGTATACTGCATTATTGTGTTATTTGTGCTTATATACGTTACTCAAGTTTTCATTTACATTGAAAATTAATCCAATTCCACATCAGAGTAGCGAATAGAGGAAACTGTCATTTTTTTTCTAGATCAAATAATTGTCTAAAGTATATAATTTAGTAAATATTTAACACTTACCTCAGCTGTCATTCTAAGCATCCTCAACGAGTCTGCAACATTGGTGAGATGAGTATGCTTCAGGTTAATTTTTATTTCTTTTGGAAGTGGAATAGATGAACACAAAAAATAATTTTTTTTGGTATCCTTATTACTTTCCTTATATACATAATGTATAAGGAAAGTATTGTGACGGGGTCGAAAATTCGAATTCGAGTTTTCGACGGGAGAGCACGTTTCAAGCATGCCTGATCACGAATCAAACATTTTTGAAGTGATGTCTGTGCGTGCGTGTGTGTGTGTGTGTGTGTGTGTGTGTGTGTGTGTGTGTGTGAAAGTATGTGTGTGTGTGAAAGTATGTGTGTGTGTGTGTGTGTGTCAGTGATTCTGTGGAGACGATAACTGACGAACGAATGGACCGATTCGAACAAAATTTGGTACAAAAATCACAATCCGTAAACACTGGAAGCCTATTGTTTTTATATGCAATCGAATGTTCAGAACCCCCCCTAAATTTTCGAGTGAAATTTTGAAAAAATCGCCAAAAAATAAAAACCGCTAATAAAGTTACCCAAATAGACATTTCTTATGTAATTTTTCAATAGAAAACGATTGACATAAATTTTAGAACGCTAACACGAACCGTTCTTGAGATATTGCACATTTTTGAAAAAAAATTATCAAAAAGTCATATAAAATAAAAAAAATATTTCCTATTGAGAAACATGTTCACTTTTCATATGTAATACCATGCGATAAATTGAGTGACATCATTCTGGTGGATCTAGTTCGTTCCATTCATGAAAAGAGATACTTTGAGTAATACTGTTGTATTTAATCGCCAACAGTCATTTATCTGCTGTAAGAATAACTTATTTCTTCGTCCATAACGCTTGGCGAGATTTTGGCGACGATTTTGGCGGAATGTCGCCAACTTGGCGACTTTTTGAAATGTTGCCAAATTGACGAAAATCTCGCCAAATGGATAAAAATGACTCTAAATCAATGAAAATGACGACTCACTGACAAAAATTCAATATCTTGGAAAGAATAAATATAGTATCTACTATAAGAGAAACCTATTTTTTTTACTGTAAAAGTAGTAAATGCATTACATTATATAAGGACAGTTATCTTAGCTTTGCATTTTGAATCTCTAAGAGATAATTCATTCTTTCTATGGCTAGAATGTCGGCATATCCATTTTTGGTTGAAGATAAACCTAAAATAAGGTACAATTCACAGTGGATTTTAAACAAATATATGCCATATAATATTCATGAAAATTAAAACTAATTTTGCAAGAAGAAAAAGAAAAACTTTCAAAACCTCCATCCCCTATTTGACAGAATATTTTTTACCGGATGCATGCCATATTTTCTACCATCCAACGCCATATTTCATGTATTTATTTAATGATAGAGCTGTACGTAAAAACCCAAATGCATCTTAACCAAATTAACTTTTATTTTGCGCAAATATAACTTGACAATCAGAATTATAGCTAGTGTCCGCTAAGCAATATAGTTTGTATTTGAAATGATTATAAACTGTGAAACTCAGTATCTCTTAAATCAAGGGTATTAATTTCCCCCAAATGATAGGAATTATCAAATAAATTAAAATTTATTTTCCAAGATATTGAATATTCATCAATGTTTCGTCATTTTTATTAATTTAGTGTCATTTTTGCCAATTTGGTGTCATTTTTGCCAATTTGTCAGCATTTTAAATATGTCAAGTTATTCGATATTTTGTTAATTTATCGACATTCATTACAGACAGACAGACAGACAGACATATAAATTACTTTTGACGAATTGCTGGATGTCAAAATACAAAACTGTTGTAAAAAGTGTTTTCTCTCGTGAATAAACTCGTGTACCAGAATGATGCTACTACATTTGTCGCATAACAATGCATATGGAAAGGGAGCATATTTTACGACCGTATTCATTGTTTTAGCTTTATGAATTTTTTTAAATTTATTTGGAAAACGTCCAATATGCCAAGAATGGGTCATTCTAGTATTCCAAAATTTGTGTTATTCGTTTTTTAATGAAAAAATTTAATAAAAAAGGATATTTTATGTAACATTATTAAAGGTTCTGATATTTTATGAGATTTTCAAAATTTCATTCGAAAATTGGGAGTCGATTTCCAAATATTCGATTACTTTTAAAATCAATAATTTCCAGTAATAACAGATTATAATAATTATAAAAAAATTTCGTTCGAAACGTTCGTTAGATATCGCATCCACTGACTCAAAGATACACGCTCTAACATACATGCATACAGACACACACACACACACGCACACACATACACACGCACACACATACACACTAATATGCATATACAGATTAATATACATACAATATTAATATATATGCAGACACACACAGATATCACTTCAAAAACGTTCGATTCGTGTTCAGGGACACTTGAAACGAGCTCTACCTTCGAAAACACAACCTCGAATTCGAGTTTTCGTCCCAGTCACAATAGTTTCTTTATACATTATACCAGAGTTTTTCAAACTTATTTGGGCGCGAAAACCTTTTGAAATGTAATGTGATGGTGGAAACCCCCAAAATAAGAAAAATCTCTTGTCCAAATTATACATCAATTTTACTCGGTTTTTTAATTTTTTTAAAAATTTACATGAAACTATCATGTCGCAGAACACCAAGGGTTCCGCAGAACAAACACATCTTGAAAAACGTTGCATTATACTATGTGTGTCGGAAAAGTATCTATATTGCTCTCACAAACCGAAAAATGTCAAGCAAATTTCCTTAAAGTGTTCCAAATTTTGCATTTTTAAAATGGCAAATATTTCCTCCTAATCTTGAAATTATTTTAATAGTATTACACAAAATGAATAAAACTTACCTAGTCGGATTGTTATTTGGTTTATAAATAATCCAACCAGTATTTGAAATACTACTGTATATTTGGATAAGGTTTCTAATATCTTCCCTATTTGTGCTAGATGCTCTCAAAATCACGCATTC
Organism: Amaurobius ferox; assembly: GCA_951213105.1. Lineage (NCBI taxonomy): Eukaryota > Metazoa > Arthropoda > Arachnida > Araneae > Amaurobiidae > Amaurobius > Amaurobius ferox. The sequence continues at coordinate 79,259,244 of OX578147.1, read as the reverse complement.
ATTATTCGATTTGTTGTAATCAACCTTGATTGTAAAATCTTTTTGTAAATGGGGTAAATAATCTGATACAAATGTATCTAATGACATTCTCAAACGCTGCAATCTGATATGCAATCAAATTATGAACAATATCCTTTATTAAAACAATTCGTCTTTCCCTCCAATTGCGGGTGTTGCCAGAATAAACCAGAACTGGCGATGAAACGACGTTTGGCGTGTGGCACGAGAGATTACTTCTGAATATTCTGAATCGGGATACCTTCTGTCTTATCGCGGATCGCCTCCATCTTGGAAGGTCATAATCCAGGAAGGAGGCATTTTTACAAAACGAAAAAATGTTTTGCAAAAATACGAAAACTGTTTTTGAGAGTGGTAACGGTGGAATGTCGCGGTCTTATACTAGGGAATTGTGAGAAAACTTTAATTTTTTTTTACATGATTAACTTTTTGAGTGAGTTTGAAAATTGATGTCTAGACATTTGAGGCGTTTGCAACACCTGGAATTCACCAACAGTGGCGGTACGCTCTGACATCGCCACACAGCGGTGGAAAGGGGTACTACAAAAGATGAAACTTTGGATTTTTCAAAGATTTATAGAAACTTTTCAGCGGTGGCAACACCTGGAGTTCTGCGGATTACGGGACTGAATGGGGCTGGATGGAGCTAATAGCACCACTTAGCGCCGGAAAGGAGTACTACCAAAGATAAAACTTTAATTATTTTTCACTTAATTTAATTAGATAAAGGGAGTTTGTCTAAACTTTTGAGATGGTAGTAACACCTGGAGTTCTGCGGAAGAGGGGGCTGGGTGCGGCAGGATGGAACGATTAGCACCACCTAGCGGATGAAAGGAGTATTACTAAAGAGGAAACTTTAATTTGTTTTCACTTAATTATTTTTTGAATGAATTTGAAGACTATGTGTTACCAAACTGATATAGTGGTGGAAACATCGGGAGTTCTGCAAATGAGGAGGCAGCAAAATCTCCTCCCGCCGGAGTTTCGCAATCCCAGACCATTAATTTTGCTAAATGGGAATTATTTGGGCGTTTTCGTTTTTAGAAACTTTCAGAGGATGGCAACGGTTGGAATGTCGTGGTCCTATACGAGGGTATTATGAGGAAACTTTAATCTTTTTACATAATTCATTTTTTGATTGAATTTCAAGGGGGGTTAACATTTTGAGTGGTGGCAACATCTAGGGTTCTGCAACAAAGGAGGTGAGCAGAACCCCTACGCCATATAAAGGTGGAAAGGGGAACTACCCCAGACGGTACTTCGAATTTTTTAGCATTAGCAACACCTGCAGTTCTGCGGAAGAAGAGGAAGCAGAACAATCAGAGCCGCCTAGAGACGAAGAGAATTACTCTAGTCGGCATTCAGAATTTTTAAGATTCAAAGAAATTTTTTAAGCAGTGGCAATATCTGGACTTCTTCAACAGTGGAGGGGGCAGATGAATCAAAACCACCAGCGTCATCTAACGATAAAACGGGGAACTGGGCCAAAATGTACATTTAGACACTAACACTAACACTAACACACTCCCTCCCAATGGAGAGATGTAAGCATGAGGCTTGGTACATTTAGACGTTCTATTGTTTAAACATTCAAAGACGGTTACAAATATTTTTCCAAGTTAACTGAATTGGACCGAAGTATTCTTTTAATATAGAAATAGTGGAATAGATATGTACGAATATCTATCATATGAAAACTGGCACATATAAGTTTTCAGTACTTCAAAAACTGACAATTGTGATTCTGCACGCAGTGAAAATTAATGATTGTGATTTTTAGCATTTCAAACCCCATGTGTGCTAGTTTTCCTATGGAAAATAACATGAATTTTAACAAGTGTGCTATTTTCAACCAAAATATAAAAAATACAAGTTTTATACTTTCAAAAAATAGCAAATGAAAGTTTTCAACGTTTCAAAAACTGACAAATGTGATTTTGCAGGCAGTAAAATTTAACAAATGTGATTTTCAGCGTTTCAAAAACAACATGCGTGTTAATTTTCCTATGGAAAATAACATGTATTTTCGCAAATGTGCTCATTTTGATTAATATTTAACAAATACCAGTATTCTACTTTCAAAAAATAGCATATGGGAGTTTTTAACGTTTCAAAGACTAACAAATGTGATTTTGCATATAGTAAAAGTTAACGAATGCAATTTTCAGCGTTTCAAAAACAACATGTGTGTTAATTTTCTTATGGGAAAATAACATGTTTGTTTGAAAGGGAGTTATTTTCAGTCGAAATTTAAAAAATTCATATTTTCTACTTTCAAAAAATAACAAATGAGAGTTTTCAACGTTTCAAAAACTGACAAATGTGAAATTGCAAGTGATTGTGCAAGCAGTGAAATTTAACAAATGTGATTTTCAGCCTTTAAAGAACAACATGCCAGCTAAGTTTGCTATGAAAAATAACATGTGTTTTCGCAAGTGTGCTATTTTCACCCAAAATTTAACAAATACACGTTTTCTACTTTCTAAAAATAGCAAATGTAAGTTTTCAAAGTTTCAAAAACCAACAAATTCGATTTTCGGCTTTTCAAAAACAACATGTGTGCTAATTTTCTTATAGAAAATAACATGTGTTTTAGCAAGTGTGCTATTTTCGGCCAAAATTTAACAAATACATGTTTCCTTTTCTCAAAAAACTGACAAATGTAAGATTTTGTGTTGTAAAAACTGGCAAATGTGATTTTGTATCCAGTAAAATTTAACACAACTCATTTTACATGGAGTAAAATTTAACACATAAAACTTTTAAATTGAATGGAAATACCTAATGCGGTGGTATGTGTGATACACATGGCCAGCAAATAGCGGAAGAAATGAATGCTAGGGTAGTTTTTAAAGACGAGACTATGAATTTTGTTTGATAAGCATGTAAATAGAGTGTTTAGAAATACTTGATGGAGTGAAAAACACATACTGATGGGGTATATGAGATACACATGATCCGTACACAGTGGTAAAATGGGGAGCTAGGGTAGTTTTTTAAGAACGGGACTTTGACTTTTTCAGCTAAATTGAGTATATATTAACATTTTGCAACGGGTATCACCTGCGGAGGAAGTATGGAGTGGATCCATCACCCACAACTAACGGCGAACTATGGAAATGTTTTTACAGTGGTACTTCAAATTCTTTAACTAAATGACGTGTTTTGAAATTTTAAAGGGCGGGAAACGCCTTCTGGGGTGGCATGTGTGATACGTGTAAACGATACATACCTGTAAAATGGAGAACTAGGATCGTTTTTTGAGGTTGGAACTTAATTTTTTTAAAGTAAATACGATTTCTACTAATTGGTAAAGAGGGGAAAATACCTAGTGAAGGGGTATGTGAGATGCCCAGCCGCACACTGGTGCCGTGGCTGAAAAAATCCCGAAACCTGAAAAAAATATTTTTCGATACCAACTACTATTTTTTGATAGGCAATGAACCGAAGTATCTTGCCATGTAAATAAATGTATTTTATTCAGTATAACTAGAAGGAAAAACTGATCTTAAACAAGACTTCCACATTCTAATTGAAATCTTGTTTTTCTAACTAAAATTGCGATATTTTTTCCAAAATTTTTGTGGATATTTATAATTATATGTCTCACGTATTTTCAATATATGTAACCTCAGCTTATTTCTGACATAAATACATTTCGTAAAAACATAGCCAAAATCCTACTATAAAGCGTAAAATATAGATATATAATTTTTTTTTTGTTTTCCTTCATTTCTTTAAGCCTATAAAAAAATATACACGTTCCTACACGCTTTGGATGAATTATTTCGAAAGCAGATACTATTATGCAACTATTCTGTGAAAAATCAGCTGCAACTTCGTGCAACCTTATTAAAAGTTCCATTAACTTTTTTAAATACAGCTATTTTTATGAGCTAAGGTGTTAGTGATTTAATGGTTCACTTGGACTTTAAAGTCGATTTCTGAAGAACGTGACTTTGACGCCTATTGTGCAACACCAAACATAATTTTGGTTCATTTATATCAATTTACGAAATTTAAAGTAATTATTAAAGCTAATAAATGTGGCAATGTAATACACTAGGATCTCACACCTACATTAAAATTTGTATTTTCTATGATGTATTGTTTCAATAATTGTGCCAAAATACGGGCATATTTCCGTACATTTTCTATTTATTTTTTTATTTTTTTAACCAACCGCTAATTAAAGAATGACAGTAAGCCGAAACAAAATTCAACCAGAAAGTATGTCGTGGGGTGTTAGTGCATTTATAAAAAAAGTTTTATAATTTTATCTTCAAAATTAAAAAAAGATGAAGGGTATGCGTATACCTTCATATCTCCCCCGAAAAAAGCAAATATTCCCCCTCCCCCCCCAAAAAAAAATCTGGGGCCTCCACTGATTTTAATATTACCATGTATATAAAATCTTACTTTTAACTTATCTACATGCGCATAAAGTATGCAAAAATATTAAGAAATGCATAAGTTGTGAGGTTTTTCCCGCAAATTCCTCATTTGGCACCACTGTGCTGGCTCTTACCGATGAAATATAGAACTCAAAAATTTTCAAGTAAATAGATTGTTTAGAAGCATTTAAAGAGCTATAACCGGATGATAAGGCAGAATCCGTAATAAACATAACTAATATAGCAGCTTAGTGAAAAACTTGATTATTTTTTGGGATAGAATTTAAAATTTTTCCAAGTAAATACAGTGTTTAGCAACGTCTAGAGTTTGGAAACGCCTACTGTGGTGATATGAAATGAATCCAACACCGTTACGTAGCGTTCGAAAGAGGGTGCTGGCATAATTTTAAAGACAGAAACTCTAAACTTTTTAAGTAAATGAGGGTGTATAGTCACTTTAAAGATGCGGAAACACCTACTTAGGTGGCATGGAATGTATCCATCGCCGATACATAGTTGTGGAAAAGAGATACTAGAGTAGGATTTTAAAGATAGGACTTTAGTTAAGTTTTTTAATTTTTCGAAATGCAATTTTCAATAGCGCGGAGAAGTTGTCATTTGGTACCATAAAGACAGATCTAAAATAGTTTTATTTTACCTTTTTATCTTAAGCGCCCGCTCTGACCTTGTTTCTACAAAACTTGCTTTATTTTTGTAACACTGTGACGTTAAATTTTTTCTCCAGAAATTCAATTTCTGATATCGCGGAAAAATTTCCATTTGGTATCACTAAGACAGAGCTAAAATAGCTTTATTTTACATATTCAATCTCGAATCCGATCTTGGAAGAGTCCATCACTGCTCGTATTCGCGAATTTCGCATCTACCTCACACCGAATTTGAGGAATGAATTCGCCCAATGACACTTGGCGATTATTCAAGTCCATGTCACCTATCCCCGTAGCAGCAGTAGACAAAGACACACATTACTTGGGCTTGTGTCTACGTACTTGTTCGTTGTCACTGCGATAATGTGTATTGTCGAATGTCGGTCGATTGTCAAGTCGAGTCGCTGACAAAATTGTAAAAAATGGATACCACTAGCAAAGTTAAAACAAGAACTGGATTAAAGTGCTCTGTTTTTGAATCACCGAAGGAGTTTAGTAAGATTGTTTTGTCCACCTATGAAGGCATGATAAAGTATTGTTTATAAGTGAGGCACGATTTAAAGTCAGATGAACCGACGAAATAATCGACCGTAACTGAAGACTCAGAGGTAGTTTTGCTTCAGAGATAAAAGAACTGTGGAAAGCTTTAACACCCATAGTAACCCACTTGCGAGTTCTTCAACTCATTCGTTCATACCGTACCAGGTGCAAAGGGATGTTAAATCAATTAAAGAGAAACAAATCAGTAAACATTACCAGGCCAAGTGCAAAGCATTCAGAAAGGAAGCTAAATTAAAATTGTTCGATATTTCGGCCAGTAAATGTGAATTTTCCTCTTGTTGTTAAACGTCTAGTAAGGTTCTTGTTGAAGAATAGACGTTTCTTCATCACCAAAGAACTCTTAAAAGATGGCCACCAGTACGGTTGACTTAACTGCAACAAAGATCCTCGAAAAGCACAAGAAAATACTCGGCTTTCTGAAGTTGCTAAAATAACTGAAAGTACAGCACCAGTGTTCTTCAAATCAAGTTCGAGTTCATCAGAAATGGAGAGAAACGATGACATTTTCATGATTTCTACTTAAAAGAAATCAACCTTTAAAACAACAATTAATGAGCCACCATATTCATCGAAGCCACCACCCAGCTCACAACAAATGCAACTTCCTTTACCAACAGTGGCAAGGGAATTTGGCAAATAGGGTGTGTCCGACAGGGCAGCAACAGCAATCTTAAGTGATGTGTTTCAAGATATGGTTTTAGATACGGAACAATATTTTTCAAGCGCAATCTACCGCAGAAAAATCATGAGAGAGAAAAAGAAGAAAATGAAGAACATACAGGAGACAGACAGACCAACATTACTATGTGGACGACTACACTTCGATGGCAGAAAGGACAAAACGTTACAATTTTCAAGTTTAGATGGAAAGAAATACTGCAAAACAGTAATTAAAGAGCATGTTAGTGTGATTCAAGAACCTGAATCTAAGTATATTGGTCATGTGACTCCATCCAGTGGCACAGCGAAGAGCATCACCAAGAGCATAACTGACTATCTAACGAAGAACGGAATTTCTGCTGATAACATTGTAGCCGTCGGATGTGACGGAACCAACGTAAATAATGGAAGAGATGGAGAAGTAATAATGCTTCTCGAAATTTATTTTAAAATGCCCTTACAGTGATTTATATGTCAGCTCTATTCAAACGAGCTTCCGTTACGGCATCTACTGCAACACTTAGATGGAACAACTACAGGGCCTCGTTCATTCTCTGGTATTGGAAAAGCATTGGCTAATTGTGAACACTTTCTACTTGTATCGTTTGAGACAATTCAAGTTAACCTGACCAATTTAAATAGAAAAGACTTAAGCACTGATCAACAGTACTTATTTGATGTTTGCCAAGCTGTAGCTATCGACCAGTGCTCAAAAGTTCGTCAAGACGAGATCCTGGAACATTATCCCACTCAAGGTCGTTAACGACTGCAAATCACATTTTGCGTTTATACATGGCAACCGATAATCCATCGCATAATTTATACACGCTAGCAGAATATGTTATGAAAGTTTATGCACTAATGTGGTTTAGTATTAAGATTCACCTCTCCTGCAAGGATGGTTCCAAACACATTTTTCAAATAATAAAAAAATCACGTTATTTCTCTTCTGAAATGAAAATTGTGATCGATCCTGTGATTCAGCGCAAGAGTTTCTTTGGGAGTCCAGAAAATATACTATTAGCAATGATTACAGATGATCGAAAATTCATTTGGGAGCTTGGTTTGTATCGGATCTTGGCAGCAAGACCAAGAAAATCCATTGGACTACGTAAATTTACAATTTCTGATTTTAACTTCGAAACTGAAGACTAACATAGAACCATCTATTGGCAGAATTGGGAAAAAACGGAACCTCCATTTACCATGGGAATTTCAGATAAAGCTTTGAAACGAATGGTGCTTGATGGCGTACCTGGAGTGTTTGACTTTCCAAACTACCCATGTCGGTGGAACGATGCGTTAAATTAGTCACAGATGCAGCAGCTGTGGTTTGTGATACAGCCAAGAGAGATAGATTCATTGGAGTCAGATTGGAGTCTAGATAACTTATTTTGCAATTTAACACCATAGCAAAATATCGTCAATATTTAAGTTAATATTCAAGTAAAGTCACCCATCAAACTATGTTCACGTTCAGTTGTTTGTATTATGGTTACAGTTTAAGGTTTGAAAAGCATAATAATTTATTACCAAAAATTTTAGTTTCAAGTGATAACTCTTGTGGGATATTGCAAACTCGATTCATAATTTCATACTTACATTTACTTAATCTTTGTTTTATATTATATGGAATTTTTTCACATTCTGTTGTAAAGTTCATACTCTGGGCAGAGCCTAAAGTTATCTTTAACAATATAAGTAAATGCTTTTACTTGTTAACTTGCCTATATAAAAAAAATGAACCTAAATTAAAGCTAAAGTTTCCACAGTATTAAATTCTAATACATTTTCTCATCCTATACTGCATTACAACATTATTCAAATTTTACGCATTAAAATGTGTAAAAAAATTCCATGGTTTAAGCAGAACCTCTAGATATTGTTTGCTACAAAAATGCTTGTACATGGTAAATAATATATCCGAAAGGCAGCTTGTCCGTACTATTACATCAAAACCTTCAAATTTTGATTTTTTCACTCCACCCTAATATACACTCACTGACAATGAAATTTGCGCACCGAGAAGGAAGCATAGGATGGGACTGAAATTTTATTGATAGAAGGATAGAGATGAATGATATACATGATCACAAAAGCAGCGCAGCAGAACACGTACAGTGGGAGTTGTAGTGCACAGTCCGGTCATCCACAATAGAGCGTCGTACCGCCTCGTGATGCGATACAAGCATCAATCAATACGGTCCGGCATGGTGTCGAACAGACGTCTGATGTTGTGCTGCAGCAGATGAGTCCACACCTGTTGGATGTTACGTTCCAAATCCCGAAGATTGCGGCAATGAAGCAGCTGGCGTTTCAACTGGTCCCACACACGCTCGATAGGAAACAGGTCTGGGGAGCAGGCAGGCCATGGAAGTGTCTGGACATGCCTCAGGCAGACCTGGCCGACCCCAGCCGTGTGAGGCCGGGCATTAATCTGCTGGAATTGCACACCTGGAATGCCACGGGCGCGGTAGCCCATTGGTTAGCGCGCTGGAGTTGCACTCGGTAGGCCCGGGTTCGATTCCAGCCGCTGCCAAAACTGCCGCCGTGTTCATGCGGAGTACGATCACGTTAAACATGTGGGTCCGAAAGTCCTTCCGAGAGGTTGGTGGTAGGGGAAGGAGAGTACGGTCCCTGTGGATGCCTCCCCCACTGGGTTCCGGTCTAAATTGTGTGGCACGTCCCGACCGTCCAAACAGTTACCTTACACCTTTCTGGTAGGTCGGATGGTCTGGGTTTCAACAACAACAACACCTGGAATGCCAGGCCAACGACTGTACCGTGCTGAAAACATTGGTTCTCGTTAGATCACCGAAGTCAGGCAGCATCGGGCGCGGTTAGTACTTGGGTGGGTGACCACCTGGAAACACCGCGTGTTGTTGGCTCTTTTCGGGCGCAGCAGCCCAGTGGTTAGCGCGCGATTCTCGCCGCTGCCAGAACTGCCGCCGTGTTCATGCGGAGTACGATCACATTAAACATGTGGGTCCGTAAGTCCTTCCGAGAGGTTGGTGGTAGGGGAAGGAGGGTACGGTCCCTGTGGATGCATTCCCCACTGGGTTCCGGTCTAAATTGGGTGGCACTTCCCGGCCGTCCAAACAGTTACCTTACACCTTTCTGGTAGGTCGGACGGTCTGGGTCTCAACAACAACAACAACACCTGGAATGCCAGCAACGAATGGGAGCACACGAGGCCCTTTGAATCTCATCCACGTACCGTCAATGTTCCAGGAACCACTACTTGAGCGGATCGGCTGTGGTAGGCTATGGCTCCTAAACCCATGATGCCTGCAGTGGGTCTGGTGTGGCGCTCGCTAACGAGATTGGGTTTGTGGCATTGTTCAGGGGATCTCCACACCCGGACACGCTGGTCATCGGTCCCCAAAACGAAGCGGCACTCATAGGTAAACACCACACATCGCTAATCTGTGGCGTTCGACGCTGCTCTGGCCCGGCACCACTGCAACCGGAGTCACTGATGTCCCCGTGTTAACGGCAGCACACATACGGGACGCTGGGATCGTCAATTCGTTTCATTCAAACATCTAGATATGGTTCATAGGCACACAGGAGCCGCTACGCGTGCCTGTATCGAGGATCGGGTCTCCGTGGGCTCTATACATTCCTGCCGCACGATCATTCGCTCCTCTCTACTCGTGGTATGTCTGGTCCGTCCAGAGCTGGTCCTACGTGTCTGGGTAGCATCCCGTGACCAATACTCCCAACATCGTCGGACGTATAGTCCGAACGATCCACGTGACGCGTTATCCGGCGTGCTGACTACCCTGCGGTTTTCAGCCCGATAATCAGGGCTCTTCGAAGTCTGCCAATTGCGTATATCGATGTTTCTGGCATCTACCCACCATTTTTTTCACTCCGTACTCGTGCTTGCGTCGGCTGAAGCTTGTCGCATTGATGGGGCGTCGACTACACGCCGGTTTATAAGGCCGCTGGGTCATACTTGCAGCGCCACTCACGGGTGTACGGTCATGGGCAATCACACCAGATTGGGATCATCTGCATACCAGCCCGCCCTCTATCTATTTACATCATTTTGCGGTTGTACCACGTTTTCTTCTTGGTGCATAACTTTCATTGTGCCTTAGTGTAGTAATAACTTTTAAAGGGTGGAAACGCTTACTGAGGAGGTATGTGTTTTATGCATGATTAGTGCCTTTAAAAGGGAGTCTTAGACTAAGTTTGAATTTTGATGCTTTACATGTTTTAAATGATGTGCGTAGGTACTTTTCAAACACATGACCTATATATAATATTAGAAATGGATATTAGAGTACTTTTTAAGATGGGACTTTAGATTTTTAAACAAAATAAGATGTTTTAAAACATTTAAAGGGGTATAAACATATGATAAGGTAATATACATCATGGATACAACCGATACATAGCAGTGAAAGATGGAATTAAAGATACCTTTCTGAGATAGAACTTTAAATTGTTTAGGTAAATAGAGTAATTAGAAATATTTAAAGGGGTGGAAACGTCTAATGAGGCGGAATGGAGTGTATTCATCCAAGGCACTTAACCTTGAAATTGTAATGAGGTGGTTTAGAATGGATTCAACACCGGTACATAGCAACAGAAGGAAAATTCAGTACTTTTTAAAGACTGAACTTTACATTTTTTGGTAAATGTGGGTATTTAGAAACTTTTAATGGATTAAGCGTGATACACATTTCGGTATATAACACCAAAATGGTGAACTATGGATCATTTTTACTTTCCGTATATACATAATGTATAAGGAAAGTATTGTAACGGGGTCGAAAATTCGAATAAGAGTTTTCGACGGGAGAGCACGTTTCAAGCATCCCTGATCAAGAATCAAACATTTTTGAGGTGATGTCTGTGTGCGTGTGTGAAAGTATGTGTGTGTGTGTCTGCGTGCGTGTGTGAGTGTGCGTGTGTGTGTGTGTGAGTGTGTTTGTGTGTGTGTGTGTGAGTGTGTGTGTGTGTGTGTGTTTGTGTGTGTGTGAGTGTGTGTGTGTATCAGTGAGTCTATGGAGACGATATCTCACGATTGAATGGAGCGATTCGAAAGAAATTTGGTACAAAAATCACAATCTTTGAATACTTTTTTCATATATTTTTATAGTGAGTAAATTTATATATTTTTATAGTGATAGCATAGGAAAAATGTGATATAATCATGCATAAAAGGGGCTATTTATGGTCCAATGACTACTAGGCATAATAGTTTCATCATTGTTGCAAAATATTGCCGCGGTGTGATATTTTTCGTTCCTAACGTCATTAGTCCCCCTCGGGAACAAGTTACCCCTACGGGGTATAATCTTAAGTATGGTACCAATCGATAGATTTTTCACACCCTTTAAAAGTGAAGGTAACACACTATAAAAATAAGATAAAACGCTATTATTGTAATCATTTGGATCTACAATACCGATTTCCCAAAATGTATTTTCTAAAATTTGTAAAAAAAACAAGCTACTTAAAAATGGATTCTGGTATGTGAAAGTCGACTTGAGTCACACTGTACTTAATTTTTGTTATTGTTTTTCTGCAGTATAGAGACACACACCACCACCACCACACCACCACCACCACCACCTTCGAGCTAATCTGTCGGATAACTTGCACTTTGGACACAACACATTTTATCGCTTTCTGGGTGCTTTTTGAAGTTTAATTCAACCTCCATTGTTATGACACATATGTTACTGATTTATTCCACTTTTAGCATTAAAATCCCAATTTCGTGAGGTCGGCATCAAATATCTCCATACTGTACTGAAATCCTTTACAGCTAAATACACCTGATTGTGCGAAGTGACCTATTACAAGTCTCCTATTCCAGATAAACGCTGGCGTACGTCATGTTGGAATGTAACACGTCCTCATATGCGTTCATTATCTGACTTCATCACCTTGAGTGCTAAATTGGATGACTTGGGATATAAAAGTGTTTTCGTTTCATAGTTTCAGCTACTTTTTAAGTAAGGACGTAGATTTTTGAAGAGGTTATTCAACACGCATAATCACCGTCACATAAGTGAGTATTATTTTCATGTTATTAATATAACTTGCATATAAGCCTATTTAAGACACGGTAAATGACACTCTTGAAAAATTGAGTGGAAAACTTTTATAAACTATATGTACTGATTGCTACATGTCCGTCTGTTAGTCTATCTGTTTGTCAGCTGTTTGTGTGACATGCTTTTTTTGGTACTTCTCTGTTACGCAATAGTTAGACTTGAAGTTTGGCATATAGGTCGATCGTTCGATAAAATCCCCCGGAAAAATCGAATTTTCCGAAAACGTTCTGTAGAGGGGTGCTCCACACCAACACGTTCTAAAAGTGAAATGATATAGACATGAATGTTTGCGATAAGATACAGAGTTCATATTTGATGTATGGGTAAATCGTTAGAATGGATGAAAGAGTGCAATTTCAGATTTTCAACATTTTATGCTTTAGAAGGTGAAGCACACTAAAATTTTCAATTTTTCGCAGTGGCGTATTTTGAAATTCAATTTCGGGGGTTTTAGTTTTAGATATCAATCTCAAGGGGGCAGAATTAGAGGTCCGCATTGGTCCGAACTTGGCTCGTTAGTTTGGCTCCGCCTTGGCCCACGGTCTCGAGCCAGGCCCGTGGACTTAGGTCCGACCAAGTCCACGGGCCGGGTTTGGGCCACGTTTCATATAATTCGGGTTGGTTGGACGGGATTAAAATAAATAAAAAATTAAGAATACATCAAAATTGAAACAGAAAAATTTGAAATTACTTATGAAACTAAATTTTAAATTAGCGGATAAATGTATCCTTGTCCCATATTAAGTAATTAAAGTTTGCTCTCTACGGAGAACGCTGATGGGAAAATTATAACTTCATAAAAAATTATAATTTCATATAAAAATTTAAGATTTATTTATTCGATGACATTCCGAAGTCAAAATGAAACATTGCGCTACCTCCAGTTTGAAAGAAATTAGTATGTGAAGTGAACCGTGGGATTCAAAATATGTTTAATAACTGTTGAAGATTGGAGAGAAAAATTAAGTATGAAAAAATAAGTATGAAATTCTAGTACGTATAAATGTCTTGCCACACACGTTTGTAGATTCACATGAATCTTGAATCTCATCAGATATATAAATATAGTTTATATACAGCCATGCAATTTCTAAAAAAAAATTGATATTTTGTAGAGTACTTTCTTCTTTCTTCTATCTATTCGGACGTCATAGAAAAGTATTTTCACTCTATCGGGTTTCTGGTACTTAAAGACCTTTGGTTGGTATTCAGTGATCCTTGAGTGATACTTAATGACGCTTGAGTGTACGGATTATTAGACTTCTGTTGCGAGATTACCTATCCGTACGTACTTATCTTTATCAACAACGTGACATAACTCCAACCTAAATTAACTGGATATACAGGACCTTTCGGTACAGGGCAATAACACACGGATGCACTTATTTAATCAAATATATTTATTGTGTACTTCACTTTAAATACAGCAGCTGGCTGTTTAAATAAACTGGCGGCATACATATACCGCAACCAGTATTGCAATATCTCATAAGGAAACACAGATATATAATAGAATATACTTTTACGGGCCTGGTGATATTTAGCTTATACCGTAGATGAGTTATAAAGCTTCTATGCTTAACCAAACTCTTTTTTCTTGCTTCTCACATTATTGTGGTTAACCTAGGATACTAGACCATTCTAGTCATATTAGTATCCATTAGGATTTCTCTAATAATCTAGTCTTCCATTCAACTAGGCTGCAGTCCAACTTTCTTACTCAATCCTTCAGAGATTTCTATCCAGCCAATGCCTTAATGCATCCCCCTTCTTATCCGCAATCTGAAACTTTATACTGTTGCCAACTCAGGATTGCAGAAACGTTATTTAGCTCGGTGATTGGTCTATCTAACCGAACCAGCCAGAATTGTTAATTAATAGTAAACGTCAATTATAATGGAAACCCAGGGAAATAATAACGGAAGGTGATTTAGATCTCGCAATTTTGACATGAAGTTTATGATGGGTGAATTTGTCTGAAATCGGAGCAAAAACTAAGTGTTTCCTAGAAACAAATTACGAGAAATGTTTAGCTTTTTAAAAGACCTACAAGTGTATATAAATAAATTTCGGATCAGGTTTTTAGCTTTTGAAATATAGTGGTTATAATTACAATATTTAGTATTTTGAACTATTTTGAAACATAGAGGCTCAAATTTCGATATTTTAGCATTTTTAACTCTTTTGAAAATGTCTGACAAACCACCCACAAAGTAAAATATTATTCACTCAAAACCATTTCGGTCCCATTGTACTAAAGCTACTGCGAAATTTTAATGTATGAGTAATTTCTGAACTGTGATATGTGCAAAAGAATTAAGCAATTTTTAGCACTCTGGTTCAAATGAAACTGGGAGGCCCCTAAAAATACCTTTTTAAGGCCCATAGAAATACGAATTTTCAGAAAATTCCTGGAATGGTTGCCATTTCTGCTACTAAGGCTAGGATAGGTCATATAGTCGCCCAGACCTACTTGTATAGATTTCACATAGCTGACATTAACAAGTGCCTTATTTACTCGGTGGAAGAGAAGAACCTGAAACTACACATCTTGTTCTTTTGTCCTATAAAGAACATTTTAAAAACTGGTTTAATAAATATTGTATTCCTTAGTTTATTTTATTTATCTTATTTAATGTACATTTTATGTGTAGTGCGATTTTTGTCTATAGAATGCATCGTGTAATCGGTCGCTAATGCTCCGGACTCACATATCAAGCTGTATTGTAAAAAATCGAAATTAAGTGTAAATCAGTTTCTATGGATTTTTAACTCTAAAATACTAATCTCGTTTCTATATACCCTATTTCTAACTATACGTATGTTTTATGTGTATGAAACAATATATGATAAACATATTTATTTCACTTTTGTTAAATATTTAATTGGGGAATAAAATATAACACTTATATTTAACATATAAAAAACTTCCCTGTTTCACGCAAAAATAAATAAAACTACGAAATTTGAAAGTATTTTGCAAGTATTATATGCAGTTTGCAGTATAAAATATCACTTGTTATTTTTTCATAAACGAAGTCCGGATCTATATCACTGTCATACTGCCTGTAGTTACTTTTCCAAAATATCGTATGCATTTTCTTCGCCAAAGCTGATGCTCCAAAGATACATTAAAGCCTCTTGAGTATCAGAAGAATACTGCTTTCACTTGCCCATGGTGCCGTTCTTTACTAAATATACTCACAGTAAGCGTACAAGTGTTTTCGTCTATTCCTAAGTATACGTTGGTACTACTAAAAATAGAAGTGAATGATTAATGGAAAGACATTGCAACTATTTTAAGTCAACATACACGTAAAATTAATTAATGAATGTTAAGGACTGTACTTAAATCTGTTTATAGAGACCGATAAATTCAATTCTATCTTGCTGCTAGCATCAATTTTTAACTGCTAATCCCTGACTCTAGAAGGATGCAATGATCGAATTAATATTCACAGAATACGCATAGGAGGAGTTCCAAAAGTACGGATTAATTTCATATGATATCAGAATCTATGGAACAATGGTGGATACCGATAGTCCGCAAGTCTATGGATGCACTTACCTAAAATGGTAGAACAAACAAATACTTAGAATTTCATAGCTTTATTACTTAGAGCATTGGTTCCCAACCGTTTTTTGTCCACCGCTCACTTTGAGAATATTTTTTTCCTAATGCCCCCCCAATTCTTTTTACTTGCGAATCTGAAACATCTATTGCCACGATTATATTTAAACGTGTAATATTATATACTATAGTCGAAAGATAGGATATGGCCCTATCCAATTTCTGAGTTTAAAGAAGACTGTTTCAATGAGAACAATTAAAAAAAACGCATACTTAATTACATTGAAAAGTATATTTATTAACATTCAAAAGACATTGAATTTATAACTTATCTAATGAGAAGGTTGAATTTGATGCATTTTAAGGAGTTTGTTAATATCAGGCTCGATTTTACTTAAAAACAACCGTAAGTCGCCGCGTTCAGTAACATGGAGCCGATTTCTCTTTTTAGTGACCAACGTTGCTACAGCACTAAATCCACATTCAGCTAAATAGGAAAATGGGAATGCTATCAGAAATCGTTGAACAACTGACCATAATCCTGGGTACAGTTGCAAAATCGGCTTCTGCAGCAAAAATTCTTGATAGCCATTCTTGAATTTAATTTTTAATTCCTCATTAGTCGTCAGTTCTATTAGTTCTTCTTCTAACTGGGATGATCCTGCTGAGTTGACATTTGAAAAAGGATCCAAAACCCAGTCTGGTATGTCCATGTTTAAAGTATCCTGGAATCGTTCCTTTAAATCATTGTGGAGGTTTTCCAAGTGTTGACAGTAAACAAGCAAGTCGTCGTGCTTGAATGATACTGCTGATAAATTTGGGAAGTTATTGAATTCGCATCTGCCGATATTTCTTTTGTATAATAGCAGTTTATACACGAAAGCAGTAACGCTATTTTTTGTCTTAATCAAGTTTAAGTCGTCGCCTTGAAGTTGGAGATTGACATCATTAAACAATTTATACAGGCCTGTCAATCACATAATATCGTTTTTTGAAGAGATAAGGTTGTCGCGCAATTCCGTGTCTTTGTTTCCTAGGAACTCTATCACAGACCCAAAGAGATTGTAAAATCGAGTCAAACAAGTACCTTTTAACAGTCAGCGCATCTCTGTGTGAAGCAGCAATCGGTTGAAATCTTCATCATTGGCAATGCAAAGCTGACTACATAATCTGTCATTCAACGAGTTACTTCTGATTTTTTTAACTGTTCTGATAACATATTGCAGAGATGTATGGAGGCGTTCACTCAAATTTTTCGCAACCAAATGCTGGCGATGAATTACGCAATGCACAGCAAGCACGTCAGGAACTTTAATTTTTAAGTACGCTATGAAGTCTTTGTGACGGCCTGTCATAGCCGGTGCGCCATCCGTAGCAACTGACAAAATATTATTAAAAGGAATTTCCTTTTCGTCACAAAACTTTTCCAGTGTATCAAATATGGTTTCTCCTTTTGTACCTGTTTCCAAATTCGTAGCAAACAATAGTTCTTGAAATATTTTCTCATCTCTGATAAACCTCACGTATGACAATAGCAATGCTTCATTGGTTGGTAAAGTGGACTCATTCAGCTGAATTGAAAATTGACAAGTCTGCAGATGATTGCACAATGATTGTACAATGTTTTCAGCCATCTCATCAATTCGTCTTTGCACAGAACTATTGCTCAAAGGAATTTTTCGGATAATATCTGTAGCTGGTTTATGGAGCACAGTGGTTATTACTTCATTTACTGCTGGTAAAATTAAATCTTTCCCAATAGTATGTGGTTTGCATGTTTTAGCAATCAACAATGAGATATTGTACGAAGCTCGAAGTCCGTCATCGTCGTGCTTAGAAGCTGATGAAAAAAGTCTTGATACAGTTGGCTGAATTTCGTACTTCTTTTTCATGTCTTGAAAATAGGTCCCATCTTTGTCTTTCTTATCCGGATGTATTTTATTAAAATGATATTGAAGCCTAGGAGGCTTCATCGCTTCATTTGAAAATGTTTTTTTGACAAATAAGACACGTTGGCGATGATGGATTTGTGGGATTTTCGATAAATCCGTACTTAATATAATCCTCACTATACTGCAGCCTCTTCTTTTTGCTTCCGACATGGTTTTTACTTTACAGATACGTGAGTAGTATTAGTGTACTTTTAAACCCTGTCATCAATTGCGCGCGATAATGCTAATGAAAATAAAATGAACAATCACTGCCTTTATATAGGTTGTAGACATATAGCACGCATCGACAGGAATAAGACAAACATGCAGTGACTCGCTTATAACACCCGGCGCCGAAGTAAAGCGCGGGGGCAAGGGTGATGCGGGAGCAGACTGCGGGTTAGAGCAAGCACAGATAATACTGTCAATTCTTGCAGGATTGCAAAAATCAAGTTATTTAACAAAAACTTGTTATAGCTGAATTGCTACAAGCATATTTTTTGCTACTTTTTATTAACAGGCTTTTGTTAACTTTACTTGTATATATATATGAGATATTTCACATGAAATTGGAAGATTTGAAAAGGTTTAACTCAAATCTAAAATTAAAAATTTTTATATTATCCAATTTAATGTAGATCTGAATGTAATGGAATCTTTAAGTTCAATTTTCATCCACTTCCCAAACTACCGAAATATGTGAAGTTTCGCACACGTGATAAAAATGATTAAAATACATACAATAACAAAAATTAACCAATATTAAAGTTTACTTTAGTTAGTACGTGATTAACGTGTTTTTGCCTTTTTTAAACTATATTTTTTTATTCTGCACACCGCCCCTCCGTACCATCTCAACGCCCCCTAATTTTCTCTGGGTCTTCTACTGCTCCCCTGAAAGTCTCAAACGCCCACAAGGGGGCGTTATCGCCCACGTTGAGAACCTATGAGATAGAGTAAATGATGTTAATATAATTTAATTTTCCTTTTCCAGATACAATGGTTGCCATCCTGCCTCTTGCACCTGCAATGGACGCTTTGAATACCCTAAACGGTACATTGAGTAACTTACCAATTGATATGGATTTGAAAAAGCAAGTTATGAACGGCTTATTAGCAAACATGACCTTGTTTTCAATGCTGATGGCAACACTGTCTAAAGATAGATGGTTTCCCAAGTCAAAGCTAACAGTTCAGCCAGAGTATGACTACGTAATTAGTAAGTGAAATTGAATAAATATATATATATATATATATATATATATATATATGTATGTATATATATATATATATATATATATATATTATATATGACAAATTTGAGAGAAATACTTTATCATGTAGAGAGCCAGGATGTTATTTAAATACTCAAAAAATGCCAGATAGATATTCTTATATTAATATCGTTCGAATTATTGTTATTAAATTAATATCGTTCGAATCGGACCGAAAGTAGAAATATCTATTAACACTAACTCCAGGAGAATTTGATGCTAGATCCATATCATTCATGATCAAGGCCACGTTTTTCTAATATATATATATATATATATATATATATATATATATATATATATATATATATATATATATATATATAAATAAAAAAAATTGAAAGATTTTAATCGAAAATTATGCATAAACTACTGTATGTACAAAAAAACCCATCTCTAGCATATCTGTTACAAATGAGTAACTATAGACCAAGACTAAGGATAAAGGTAGAAGGTAACATATCACTACAATGGAAAGGGGGATGAGAAGAATATTAGGATACAAAAATCACAATTAAAAGTATATAAATATAAAAAAAGGAAAAAGAAAACACGGCAAAAATGAGAAAAGACAATAATAATTAGCTCAAGATAAGAGATTAAGACATAGAGAACAATCAATTGAAACTACACAAAAAATGGCGGTTAGTTCGAAATTGCATTCTCATCAGGACAGCCATACAATTCGAATAAAAACCGATAGAATAGCCAATTTCTGACAATGGCGATAGTATTTAAATATAGACACCATTGGAACTGTATACTGGCTAGTGGAAGGAGAAAAATAAATCAATTGAATTACAAATCTGAAAAATAATACCTCCTCGAACAGAAATAGGAACTCACAAGCATTGCACCACGTGTAAGATAAACTAGTGACTGAGCATTCCACCTGAGCATTCACTTCGTCAATGCGAGTGGGCACCGGAATGAATACATTTGAACGATACATAATATGTATGGAGACTTTCAAAAATAGTAATCAGTATAGGACTCAGGACAATTGGAAAATAGTCATTCGAAAATAGTAAACAGTATTAGACTCAGGCCAAGTGGTAAGTGAGGTGATAAGAATGGGTGAATTCTCAAAAATGAGTTAACCAATCAAAGATAAATAATGCATGTGTAAAATTATTACGCGGTATATTTGAAATTATTAATAATATTTTTTACAAATACTTCCGGATATTGGTAATTTTGACAAATGCGTTTAAGATTATTGATGTGGAAAAAGTGAAACCGAGGATCAGAAAGTCGATGTATTCGAAATAGGTGGTTTAAAATGATGTTTCTAAACAATTGAATATAATTACAAGATTGATATGATAGCAGCTTTATGATAGTGAAGTTGTAAGAATCTTTTTTATCATATATATTGGTGATTACATGATTATTGAGGGTATCTAAATTTAGGTCTAAAAAATTAACAGTTTGACTAACGCTAGGCTCATTAATTCTAGGTTAGAATTGTAAAAATCAATATTAATGGGATAGGAATCATCAATGATAATACAAATAAAGTCGTCAACATATCTATATATAATATATGAATTAGAGTTAAAATGACATTCATAATAATAAGGATATAAGTTAGCGAGAATACTACTACTACAGCCACTTTGTGGTACACCAGATGTTTGTAAATAAATGTTATCACCTTGGATAATATAAATGTTGTATAACACAAAGTGCAAGAGCATAGGAAAGTTTTTGACATTAAATGCAACATTATTGGAAGATAGATAGTCATGATAAAGAGAGATAATAACTTTATATAAATCTTTAATGACAATATTATTAAATAGGTCTTTAAAATCAAAGGTATGGAAACCAAAAATGTGTGGAAGCTTGCTAAGGTGATTTACTAAATCAAAACTATTGTTTAAAATGAAATATCCTGAATTCCTAAATTTAAGTGATTCATTAATTCTATTTAAACAGTTGAGCAAATACTTACTAGCTGTAGTGGTAAAGGTATTATGTCCAAAAGTGACTGTTCTAAAACTGAGAGGTGATTTATGGAATTTAGGAACCAAAGAAACATAAGGAAATTTAAAAAACTTACAATTAATATTTAATTGTGTATATAATTTTAGCATTTTAGTTTTGATTTTGATAGACTGATTATAAATGGGTTTATAAATGTGATTACTTTTTAAGTAATTCTGTAACAGAGAAACATAATATTTTTTACAAATGATGGCATAATTATTAGAAACTTTATCTACATAAGTTATGACAAAATGTTGTTGTAGTTCTTTAATAGCAGATAGGAGTTGCTTATAAGGATACCTAGGCTTCGTTAATTTAATGTTTATAATATATATATAACATTTTTAAGTAGATGTAAGGTAGTATACTTCCATAGATTGAATGCTTCAATAGGAATAGAATGTGAACAAGCAAGTTGATATATGAATTTTTCAAAATCAAATGATAGAGACTGAAGAAGTTGTTTAGGGTGATGGCAGAATGGAATGCGAAATTTAGATCCTTTATTCATAATGTCCCTAAGTATATCATCCTGAACTATACTGAGATCCCCAGTAATAATGTGTCCATGAGAGGAGTTGACATAAGGGGCAAGATTTTGATTGCTGCATACACATGATGTAAGATCATCGGAGTTTAATGTCCTGGAAACTTCATTGTAATTGTAAATAGTTCTACCAATTGGTAAATTATATTTGAATGATTTTTGTATTTTGATATCAATTACTGGTAACAAGTGCTGATGTTTTACAAATAAATTATTGAAGTTAAGAGAATTATGAATATATATTTAGAAAACTGTAATAATAAAAATACAAGTAGTATTAACATCACCATAGCAGCAAAACCACGGCCATATTGCCGATAGAAGAAAATCACAGCACCGGCCTAAATTCAATGATTAAGCAGAATTAAATTCATCTTCAGGTCGGAGTATTTAACTATAATTAACCCAAAGAAATGCCTGTTTCAGATTGAGAAATAGTACATCACTGTAAATGCTCAAAATCAGACTACAGGCATCAAAAGATGAAAAAATGAAGATATGAAATATTAAAGATATTTGTGTTACCATGTGGCATGAACCCTTCTTCTTTCACTGCGTGTATACGCTACCAACCTTAGCAGAATGAATTACCTAAAAGCACTGGAATGAGCATGTCGAAATACAACCAGGGAGGCAGTACAAACGTTCACAACAACACGCCTAGACACGTCTAGTGAGTCAGAGCAGGAGACAGGACAATTGCCCGTATAAGCAATTCAGAATACGAACATGTAGCAAAGATGAAAATTCTTACTAAACAAGTGATTCATAGAAGAAATGTATAAACTAGAATGTCACTATACACCATTATAAGGGCTCTCAAATCGAAGTTTTAAACTGGCTAAAGATATAATTTTTTAGCGAAAACAAAATTCAAAACATTAATACTAATGTATCTTATTTTCCGATTTATTGATTTTTCTAATTTTTTTTATCTTATTTTATTATTTTTCATCTTTATTTATTTATATAATGGACAATTCCGGCATCTTTTTTTATTATTTTTTTTATTCGATTCGGAATGTTTCGAAACGGACAAAAGTATAAAAATGTTTATTCTCCGAGCTGTATTTCATGTTTTATTAGCAGTCAAAGTTCACCTTTCTGACTGTGGCGGAAAAACGCCCCATTTTGGCGCGCACGGAATGTGACGTCAAAAGGTTCGTCCGCGGCTCCCGTCTTTGAGAATTAGTGCATAAGTTTGGTTACATTCGGAAAATTCCGATAATTACAATTGTTTCATCCGTCCCAAACTTCCGAATAGTTAGTTATAAGTATTGTCTGGCTCCAAAGTGCCCGAGTACTAGTTTTACATCATCAGATAATATATTTATATCTGTGCTAAAAAATTATGTTTTTCGTAAAAAATAGTGCGAAGAGCAGGAAGCCAGAATGTAGACAAAATTCACCACTGTCATTAAAGAGTGCTCGTTACGTATGCTATGTTAATAAATCAGTGACTGTATAATCCAATTTTCAAAGCCATTTTATGAGAATTTATTTCTTTATGATTTAATAAACTTTGAAAATCCACTACTTGTGTCCACTACTGTTTCGACACTCTATTTTTAGTTTTGCTATTACGAATAAATTTAAATCCATATTCAAAGTGGATTATTGACTTTGTACCCGGTTTAGTGTATGATGTTCGCAGTTAGTTTAGTGAATATAAATAATTCTGTGCATAAAAACTTTTATATACCTGTGTATACTGCAGTCAGCAGATTCAATTTAGTATTTTCATTAAGTACATGTGCTTTGAAAAGTTATAAAACAGATTTTATCAAAAAACATAAATCACAAATTTGAAACATTCCACAAAAGGAATAGAAATTAAATTGAAAATAATTTAAAATTGCTTCACCTATTCAGAATCATAAATGATTTACTGTTTATTATTGGTTTTAAAATATAATATAATAAGAAATAATTTAAAACTGCTTTTAATTTAAAAATAAATTATTAGATATTATATTTAGAATCCTCACAAATCATATACATATAATAAAAAAATCATATGCATAAAAATATATATACATATAAATATAATTACATAAATATTAATTTTAATTCCCAGAAAAAATATTCGCTCAATCTAGAATCCCGCTCAATCTAGACTTTCAGTTTAAATTTACTGTATAATAAACTTAACTAGTATAAAAGGCTATTTGCAATTAGGGAGCACATTACAAAAAAAAAAAAAAAAAAAGAAAAAAAAATCAGCGGTGAGTCGTCTAGTCTGATGGAGCCGAAATGGTTTTGCATAAATAATATTTTGTAAAATAAAACTTCAGTAAGATTCAATTTGCTCATTTGTTTCGTTTACAAGCTTTCAAAGTACTACAAATTACTTACTAACTGTTTATGCTAGCTAGCACGTTTAGTTTTCGTCCCTATTTTATCTGGATGCTCTGACTCTGGATATGCAATTTTCTCAAGATATGAAAATTCTTTAACTTGCTTTGCGGTATATATATTAAATTTAACAATATGTTTGATGAGATTTTAAATTCAAGTTAATTTAGAAACTTGTCTGGGGGCACATAATTGCGTACTTGATTAAGTATATTTCTATATATTATGTTGAAACCTCACCAATCATTAAGCATTTTCAGAATCCCTAAGTTTATTTAAACTTCTAAATTTTTTAAATAAAATAAAATATCTGGTCGTTGTGCATCCGTATTTCACTGAGGTGTAAGTAAAGACACTGAGCTGCAGCAATCGTGGTATTTTAAATATTGCAGCTTTCCCAGCGATTGGAACATCCAGGTTAAAAACTAAGCTATCGAAATTATAACCACTCGATCCAAAACCCAATTATATACACTTGCAAGACTTGCAGAGCTACACTTGCAGAGCTCCTAATTCTTGCTTATTGCTCATAACTAGAACTTTTAATTTTCGAGATATAAGCATTACAAACTCGTAAAATGAAACATTTTCAATCTTCTTCAACTTGTCAAAGCGATTACTCGAAAACTAAGTCAGTAAGGTTCAATATATTAGCTTTTTCTTTTCAAAAATTAGATTCAGAAACTAAATTTGCTAATACATATTTTTATCGCTTGCTATTTATATCTATTTTTTGAAGTTTGAGTGAAAGTTGGAAAAATTAAAAAATCACTCGGTCGGAGAGACGCTTTAAGTGTTTTCTAAAAAGATTCCAAAGTATTAGAATTATTTCATATATTCATAATCTGGACCAACGAAACAAGAAAAAATTATGCACATTTTTATCTATCACGTTCGGAGAAATTACCGTCCAGAGTGTTTGCATTTTTCGTAATGCTCCGATTTTCACCACAGATAACTTAAACGTAAATGTAATTCACATTATTATTATGATTATTATTATTATTATTATAAACCTTAAAGAAAAGGGTATCAAGTTTACATCTCGAATTTCAGCTGTCACAAAATATTTATTATTTCAGAAAGAGCACCATCACAGTAAAATCGATCTTAGGAAAATTGTCTGATTGTCCTTAAACAAAACCAGAATCCATGCTTTCAATAAAAAACAAGAAAGATCAATCATGCTTAAAGCATTGATTATGAAACATTTTCCAACTTTAATGCAATTTTATTTAAATATCTCTAAAATGCAATACATTCCTTGGTAATAGTTTATAACTTATAACAATACTACATTAATTTATTATATTTGAAAACTTAAACCTTCATCGAAAAAAATGAACTACATTCAAATGACGGCATTGAAATATAAATTGTCTTGTTTAAACATCTCTAAAATACAATACATTCCTCGGTAATATTTTTAAAATTATCGTAATATTACGATAATTTATTATGTTTGAAAACTTCATCGAAAACAACTGAAATTCATTCAAATGACGTCATAGAAAAATAACACGCCTGGCTCTCTCTTTAAAAGCAGCATTTCATGCATCACAATACTATAATAATTTATTTTATTTAAAAATAAAGACCATGGAACTACAAGTAATTAAACTCTAATTTTAAAACTTCATTGAAAAAAATCGTCCTTCTCTCTGTAAAATCAATGAATATTTCATTCATATCAGCTATGCAGACACCATGAGCTAAATAATTTTGCGTTAAAGAAATACAGCAATTCTTATACAACTCATTCTACATATTTTGCTGTTTACATTTTACATAAGTGAAAAAAAAAGCTTCGTTGTAGAAATGATCAAATTTGGATGATCATTTAAACTCAAATATGTTGTAATTGCGTTGTTTTAGTATGCAGATGCATAGAATTTAAGCAAAAATAAAGCGATTTTAGGACGGATACAACACTCAATATGATTTAAAAAGAACTTTAAAAATCACGATTTTGAGACAAGATGGATGCCATATTTAATTTTGAAGTAGGTCACGTGATCTTTTCATATTATGGTCCCGTGGTCGCTTCATATAAGAGGTGTAATTAATATTTTAATTTTTATTTAAAAAACTACTGAATATATTTTGATAAATTTTTTTTATATATTTTATGGAATAATTTTAATATTACCTAAAATTTTCTAAGCAATTTGTGAATTTTAAATCCGTTAAAAAAATGCTTGAAA
Source organism: Amaurobius ferox (assembly GCA_951213105.1). Lineage (NCBI taxonomy): Eukaryota > Metazoa > Arthropoda > Arachnida > Araneae > Amaurobiidae > Amaurobius > Amaurobius ferox. The sequence goes on along the minus strand of OX578147.1, from coordinate 79,232,992 downwards.
AATTAGGTCCCATAGGGTTCAATGTATTTCATTTTTTCAACCCGGGTTGAATGCAAAACTAATTGGGTGATATTATTCATTTATATTCCCATAGATCCTACAGACCGTCTGAACAACATACTAAAATTTCACTTTGATTAAGTCATTTTTACGGCAATTATCGTGCTAAAGGACAGACAGACAGACAGACAGAATGAACAAAGTCATAAACATTTTTCAACTTATTTGTAAAGTGTTAAAAATAAGGAACAAATAATTTAACCTCAAGCAAACCAAGAACAAATCGGTAAAATATTTATAAACAAATTGTGAAAAAATTAAACGCCAACTACACCTGTCCCCCGATTTACACGGAAGATAGGTTCTGCCCAAAACTGTGTAAATTGAAATCTTGGATTTTGCTGAGTAAAATCGTGTAAAATGAAAATAACCACAAAATGTGCAAGATTCAGTCATTTATTTAAGTAAAATAAAAGTAAGATATCTTAGAAAACTTAAAATTGTATTTAGTTTATAAAACAACAAACATATGAATGTTGTAATATAATATATTTAATTTATTTCACATTAGGAACAAAGAACAAAAAAACAAAAAGACCCTTAAAAATTAAATATAAGTGTAATGACTGTCATCACTTTCATGTACTATCAGTCTTTTCTTTCTGATAGATATAATGTCACTTTCATCACTTGAGCTTTCTTGATGCGATTCTGGCTCAATGGTTGACGAATTAGGCAAGATCTCGGGTTGACAAGACTTTGTCATGAAATCAGTAATTAACAATTGCGTAGGTTTTTTTGCTAAATCTTTATAGACCTCTTCATATTGATTTAAGCATTTACGAAGGTCTCGCTGGAATCGGAGAGCTCGATCGACATTTGTGTCATATTGTAAGAAATGGTTGCCCAATTTTCTTCCCAAATCAAGTCCTACGCTTATGATTCTTGCTGTGAACGCAACTGGTTCAGATTGCTCTTCAACAGAATCAATGTCTTCATAATGTTTGTTTGTTTCACGAATCATGTTAATTTAATCATCTTCATTCAATTCTTCATCAGCCATTATTTCTTCAATATCTGCCTGAGCTAAATCTTCAAAACCTTCTCTTCCTATAGTATGGGCCAACTCAGTGATCTGAGAATATTTGCGCTATTGGTGATTTATCAATTCCACTTTCAACAACATCCGGCCGTATTGCTTTCCAGCAGGCGTTGATCGTTGATTGCTTGATCTGAGTGTATGACAGTCCAACATGCTTAACACAATCTAAAATTGTAAATTTCTTCCAAGCATCCATCAGAGTAAGAGATTCATCATTCCACATTTGTTCTGAGATATACCTGAAAGTTTGCTTGATGTACAGTTCCTTAAAAGTCGAAATTATCCCCTTATCTAACGGCTGTAATAAGGAAATTGTATTCTTTGGTAAAAAAACAACTTTTACATTTTCGTGTTGTAAATCTTGAGGATGACCTGGTGCATTATCAATTAATAGAAGAACCTTAAAAGGCAATCCCTTTTTAGTTAAATAATTTTTGACATCTGGAACAAAGAAGTTATGGAACCATTCATTGAAAGCCATGGCAGTGACCCATGCTTTTCTATTAGCCATCCAATAGACGGGATGGTTTTTGATATTTATGCCTTTGAATGATCATGGTGATTTTGATTTGTTAATCACCAATGGTTTGTTAATCACCAATGGTCACCATCATATAATCGCCAGAAGCATTGCAACAGAAAGAACTGTTATACGACTTTTCGCTACTTTATGACCACTAGCTGAGTTGTGAGCTTTGACTATAAAGGTTCTTTCCGGCATTTTTTTCCAGAATAATCCAGACTCGTCAGCATTGAAAACCTGATCAGAAGTGTAGGAGTTAGAGGCAATGATTTCAGCAAGTTTTGCCGGATATTGTTGTGCCGCATCCGAATCAGCAGATGCACTTTCACCTTTCATTCTTTGATTATGTAAAGAATGTCTTTGTTTGAATCTCTGGAACCACCTAAGACTTGCGGAAAAAGATGCCTTCCTTTCATCGGACAAAGTCGACGGCGACTAATTCTTAAGTGATTGATAAATCTTCAAAACTTTATTTGTAACACCATTGGTATCGATCGGGATTCGCTTTTGAGTTTGGTCTTCTATACATACCACTAAGGCTTTTTCCATACATTCCATTGTAACATCTCTAACATATGAAGTCGTACACATACTGCTGCACGTTCCAGCTGCTACACTTTTTCTAATGGAGTCTTCATTTTTTCTTATTGTCCTTATTATGGCTTCATTCATGGAGTAAAATTTAGCAACATCCGTTACTCTTTCTCTATTACGTAGACGGTCTAATATTTGAATTTTATTTTCTAAAGAAATAACTTTTCTTTTCATTTGATTTTCCTTCAACTCCTTTGACATTATAGAACCTTAACAAATTTACGCAAACTATAAAGATGCAAGAAAAGCTATAAATGTTGAAAACTTACCAGTTCAAAAGATAAACGCACAATAATATAAGCTTTGCTGCTAAAATGTTTCTGCACTATGTACTTGCATGAACCAGATAGCTTTACTGTTTTGAAATACATACGGGGATTCCCCTAAATGTATATATTTGGCAACACCGGGAATCCCCTGATGTTTTCATCAGTGTTAACAAAGGAATAAAATTCAAATATGTCATCAAATTTTTGTATAGGCGTACATGGAGCAGAATATACATTTTTATCAATTTTTTGAAATCTGTTAATTTATAAACCGTGTAAAAGCGAAATCGTGTAAAACAAGTGCCGTGTAAATCGGGGGATAAGTGTACTTGCAAATATCTCAGTAGAAACAGCACATAGTAGAATGTTGCATCACAAGTCGAACCGGCTCTGTGACGTCACAGCCAATCACGGGCCATTTTGTGTTTGAGTAGATTTTGCGCTTTTTCATTTCTTGATATTTAAATAAATAATTATTTTAAGAGATTTTCGCTTGGATATTTGAAATCAGAAAAAAAATTCTCTTTAAATATCAATTGGTTTTAAGAGCTTTAAAAAAATCGGAATTGTCCATTAATAAATAATTATATATATATATATATATATATATATTATACCCCCCAGCCAATTTTTGGTACATTGTTTTCACATTCATTCTATTCCTGTATGGATTGCGATATGAATCCTCTGTATTGAGCTGCAAAGCGCCTAAAGAGTGTGATTTTTGGTTTTAATTTCTAAGGATAACTATTCCAAGTCTAAGGATAACAAGAAAGATCAATCATGCATAAAGCATTGATTATGAAACACTTTCCAACTTCAGTGCATTTTTATTTAAACATCTCTAAAATGCGATACATTCCTCGGCAAAATGTTTAAAATTTCCACAATACTACATTGATTTATTAGATTTGAAAACTTAAAACTGCATCGAAAAAAAAAATAAACTTTATTTAAATAACGCCATATAAATATATATTGCCTGGTTTAAACATCTATAAAATGCGATACATTGTTCGGTAATATTTTTAAAATTATCATAATACTGCAAAAATTTATTATATTTGAAAACTTCATCGAAAACAAATGAAATTTTTTCAAATGACGTCATCGAAATATAACACGCCTGCTTCTTTCTATAAAAGCAGCATTTCATTTATAAACTTTTTTTCAATGCATTTCATTCATCAAACTACTATAATAATTTATTTTATTTAAAAACTTATGACCATGGAGGTAAAAGAATTTAAACTCTATGCATAAAACATCATCAAAAAAATCGCCTGCTTCTTTGTGTAAAATCAATGAATATTATACTTATATCAGCTATATTGCAGACTCCATGAGCTAAATAATTATGCGTTAAAGAAATGCAGCAAATCTTATACAATTCACTCTACATCTTTTGGTATTTACATTCTCCATGAATGAAAATTAGGCTTCGTTGTCGAAATATTCTATGTTGGATGATCATTTAGACTCAAATATATTGTAATTTATGCAAAAATAAAGCGGTTTTAGGATGGATACAACACTAAATATGAATTAAAATGAGCTTTAAAAATCACGATTTTGGCACAAGATGGATAATATATTTTATTTTAAAGTGAATCACGTGAACTCTTCATATAATGATCACGTGATCGCTTCATATAAAAGGTGTAATTATTATTTTAATTTTTATTTAGAAACTACTGAATATATTTTTCTGATATTTCTTTTATATATTTTATTGGCTAGTTTGAATATTTTCTAATATTTCGAAGCAATTTGTGAATTTTAAATCCGCTTAAAAAAGGTTTGAAGAATTAGGTCCCATAGGGTTCAGTGTATTTATTTTTTTCAACCCGGGTTCAATTCAAAACGAATTGGGTGATATTATGCATCTATATTCCCATAGGTCTCACAGAGCGTCTGAACAACATACTAAAATTTCATTTTGATAAAGTCATTTTACAGCAGTTATCGTGCTATTTGACAGAGAGATAGACAGAATGAAAGAACAAAGTCATAAAAGCTTTTCAACTATGTTGTAAAGTGTTAAAAATATTAGTTAACTTATCACTATAATGGTAAGGGGATGAGGGGAATATTAGTATATATAAATCTCAATTAAATAGGTATATATACAAATATATATAAAATGAAAAAGCAAGCTCGTCAAAAATGAATAAAGGCAATAATAATTAGCTCAAGAATAAAGATCTAGACATGGTGAACAATAAGTTGAAGCCACATAAGAAATGGCGGTTAGTTCAAATTGCATTCATGTCAGGACAGCCATACAATTCGAATTAAAACCGATGGGATAGCCAGTTTCTGACAATGGCATAGTAATTGACTATGGATACCATTGGAACTGTCTACTGGCTAGTGGAAGGAGAAATACTAAATACCAAATGAATTAAAAACCAGAAATATAACAAACAGAAATATAAATTTACTGGAACATTCACCAGGTTGGTGTCGAAATGCTTGCAAGGGGACATACCTTAGAGCATTTTACATCATCTCTTCGTTAAAGTGAGTGGTTACTGGAATGAATATACTATTGAATGTGAACGAAAAATTATTTGAATGAATACTTTCAAAAATAGTAATTAGTATAGATCTCAGGACAAGTGGAAATTAGTCTTTCAAAAATAGTAAAGAGTATCTGACTCAGACCTAGTGGAAAGTTAGGTGATATGAATGAGTGAAATTCACAAAAATAAGTTATCCAATCAAGGATAAATAATACAATTGTAAAATTACTACGTGGTGTATTTGAAATTATTGATAATATTATTTACAAATACTTCCGGGTAGTGGTAATTTTGACATATGCGTTTAAGATTATTGATGTGGAGATAGTAGAACTGAGGATCAGAAAGTCAATGTATTCGAAATAGCTGGTTTAAAATGATGTTTCTAAACAATTGAATAGAAGTACAATATCGATATGATAGAAGCTTAATGATAGTGAAGTTATAAGAATCTATTTTATCATATAGATTGGTAATAACATGATTATGGAGGGTATCTAAATTAAGGTCTAAATAATTTACAATTTGACTAACACTACGCTCATTAGGGATTAATTCTAGGTTAGAGGGGTAAAAATCAATATTAATTAGATAGAAATTATCAATGATAATACAAATTAAGTCGTCAAGATATCGATATATAATATATGAATTAGAGAAAAAAATGACATTCATAATATTAAAAATATAAGTTAGCTAGAATACTACTACTACAGCCCCCTTGAGGAACAGCAGATGTTTGTAAATATATGTTATCGCCTTGGATAATATAATTGTTGTATTACACAAAGTGCAATAGCAAAGAGAAGTTTTTGACCTTAAGTGGACCATGATTGAAAGAGAGATAATCATGATAAAGTGATAATAACTTTATATGAATCTCTAATATTGATATTATTAAATAGGTCTTTAAAATCAAAGGTATGGAAACCAATAATATGTGGAAGCTTGCTAAGGAGATTAGCTAAATCAAAACTATTGTTCAAAATGAAATATCCTCAATTCTTAAGTTTATTAGATTCATTAATTCTAGTTAAACAGTTTAGCAAATACTTACTAGCAGTAGTTGTAAAAGTTTTATGTCCACAAGTGATCGTTCTGTTTGTAGAATTTTGGACCCAAAGTAACATATGGAAATTTATAAAATTTACGATTAATATTTAATTGTGTAAATACTGTTAGCATATTAGTTTTGATTTTGAAAAACTGATTATTAATGGGTTTAAAAATATGATTATTTTTTACGTGATTCCGCAGCAGAGAAACAGAATATTTTTTACAAATAATGGCATAATTATTAGAATCTTTATCTACATAAGTCATGACAAAATACAGTTGTAGTTCTTTAATAGCAGATAGGAGTAGTTTATGAGGATAACTGGGCTTTGTAAATTTGATGTTTATAATAACATTTTTAAGAAGATGTAGGGTAGTATACTTCTATAGATGGAATGATTCACTAGGAATGGAATGTTACATAAATTCATATACCAACAAGATTGTTGGTATATCAATTTATCGAAAGATAAAGACTGAAGAAGAAAATTGGGGTGATGGCAGAATGGAATGCGAAATTTAGACCCTTTATTCATAATATCCCTAAGTATATCATCCTGAATACTGAGATCCCCAGTAATAATGTGTCCATGATATGAGTTGACATAAAGCGTAAGATTCTTATAGTTGCATACATATGATGTAAGATGATTGGAGTTAAATGTCCTGGAAACTTCATCGTAATTGTAAAGAATTCTACGAATTGGTAAATTATATTTGAAATATTTTTGTATTTTGATATCACTTACTGGTAACAAGTGCTGATGTTTTCCAAAAAATTAATAAAGTTAGGAGTATTATGAATTGGATGTTTAAAAGAAATTACACAGTAAGATATTTTAGTAGGTGTATTAGATGAACGGTGTAGGTGGAAATTTAAGGAATTTGTACCAGAAAGAAGCAAATCATAAAATAAATATATAAAATGCTCATTATTTAATTTTAATTTTAAAAATTTAGCATAAACAATATTTAATTTGCATTTTCAGACTTTATATAACCAAGTTCTAATTGGTAGGAAACTAAATGTTTGAGAATAATCATATTGTAATTTCAATATGTCTGCATTGTAATCAATAGATTTACGTTACTTTTTCCTTTGCTATATATATATATATATATATATATATATATATATATATATATATATATATATATATATATATATATTATAATATAAATATATTTACCCTTTTGCTGCTTAACAGTGTAGATTACGTGATACTGACTAAGCATTTTAACTCAAAACAGGTTACAGTTAATTCTATATACTAAGATTTCAACTGTTGGTAGTGAAACATGGAGATAAAAAATTATTTAAAATTGTTTGTGAATGATCTGTCAATATGTTGTTATAATTGTAGCAAGGTGTAGAATTTAAAATTAAAATGTGTTTTAATAAATGAAAAAATAAGGTTTGACTTGTAGGTATTTTGGATAGTGGTGTTTATGAATTTAAAAAGATGTTCTTTGTAGTAATATGGTATACTTAACATTTTTATTCTTAATAACTGGTTATTAATTATATTTTTAAATACTGGTTTTGAAAGATTGGATGCATGATGTTGAAGTTTATTTACATTGAAGTTATAAGTTTCTGTTTTGTAGTAAATTTTAAATTTTAATGTGTCTGCATTTTGAATTTCAAAACTAACGTCTAGATAATTGGTCCATTTTGATGTATATACATTTTCAATTAGTTGTAGATTAGGTGGATAAAAATTAAAGTTTAATATAGGTGTTTTATTAGTTATTCCAATAATAATTAGATCATCAATAAATCTGTACAGATATGACTGTTGAAAGGGTACTGAATTTCGTAAAAATGTAGATAAAGGTTGTCCAGTATTGTGGATGAGATTCCTCCCTGCGGTATTCCCTTATTTAATTTGTATATGCAATTTCCATAAGATATATACTGTTTGAACAGATTGAATTTTAATAATGTTTTGAAATTTAGAAAAGAGATGTTTTTTGATTAAGTAAATTGTTTATATAAATTTAGTATGACTTTATATAAATCATTAATATTAATGTTATTAAAGAGGTCTTTGAAATCAAAAGTTTTAATATCATGCATGTAAGGTAGTTGTTTTAGGTTATTATTCAGTTCTAAACTATCTTTGATTATATGTGTTTGTTGTGTAGTAAAATGATCATAAATTTGATTTATTATAATTAGAAGTTGCTTGTCAAGAGCATTGGTGCAGGAATTAAATCTTATAGTAACAGTTCTAATAGAAATTGGTGATTTATGGAATTTAGGTATGAGTATCAGGTGAGGAAAATTAAGATTGTGTTTTTGTTTAAGAAGTTTGTATTATAAGCAATAATTTGTTTACTGATAATAGTGATATTAGAGTTTATAGGAGTTAATGAACTTGAGGTATGGAATTGCAGTTTGAGTTTGTCCAAATAAATTTTTTTGCAAATAAACGCATATTACTTGATGCCTTATCAACATAAGTGATTTCAAATATGTCTTGAAGTAACTTGATCTCTTTAAAGATGTCTTGGTAATTATGTGTATATTTTGGTCTAGGAAATTGTAGAATCAATTGTTTTACATGCCATGTGACTTGTACTTGCCAGCTCTTAAAGGCTTCGAAATGGCAGTGGTATTTACCTGATATTTTATATATATATTTATCTATATCAATGTCAAAAGCTGGTATTATTTTCTCTTTAGTATATAGTAAAAGGTAGTCTGTATTTGGATCCATAGCTGAGAAATTGTTTGAGATCAGGTTCCTGAATTAAATTGAGATTTCCGGTGATTATACCAAACCGAGCCGCTTATTGGGAAGCGGTCCCTCCGCAATCATAAAAGCAGCATTATGGATGCTATTTTCTGGCTGAAGAAAAATCCACGTATGCAGATTTCATCTGGGAATGAAGGAGAACACTTGTGCAAATTTTCGTAACACCGAATGCACGGCCTTATCAGTTTGCAGCATTTATTCGCAGTTCAAACTTTGAGACAATGCAGACCCACGATCGCCCTATCTGTTGTGTCTTGACTTCTTTTCTGTGGGGATATCTCACGAGTCTCGTCTATGACACTCCCTTTGAATCTGAAGAGGAACTTGTTGCCAGAATTTTAGTCGCTACTGCCGAAGTGTACGATATGCCTGGCCTGTTTGAGAGAGTTCTTCAATTCCTTCATCGTCGCTGTGAGACATGCATTCAGGTTGGCGGTCGCTCTCTTTTGAGCCATTACTGTAAATACTGCTTATTAAATGTCATTTTATAACTTCATTATTTTATAAGTCACTCTTGTGTTTTTGCCTCACTTCATCGGCTTCACCATTAATCGCCCACTGCCGTCTTTACGTTTAGTTTCCCACCCTGTAAACTATGATGGAAAATGCTTGGTTTGATGTTGAAAACCACCTCGTAAAGTTTGACCCATCTTTTTTTAATCACGCTGCGTAGAGCTAAGTGTATTGTTAGCAATTTGTAACTTGTCAAGTGTCACATCGTATTCTGTCATGGGAGATTGCGTTGAATATTGAGTATGAGATTTCACAGTTTAAATTAATATAAGGTTAAACATTTATTTATTTATATTTATATCTAATAGTTCTAATAATGTTCTATTTCTTATTATTACTTGCAAATTTTACACTGTGCTTGGCTACACTGATTTCCATCTTTATCAGTAGCATCACTGGTTATGTTCTTTTTGAGTGGCAACACTGATTTTTGCCTTTATGATTGGCAATGGTTCACGCTAAAGCTTCCTATACATATTAGGCTTATTCCATTGATTATTAGGTGATTATTAGATGATTATTAAACTTTTTTCATTTATGATTGTTACACTTAGTTGATTATACAGAGATTATTTGGCTTAGTTAATTCTTCCAATTTTTGGTAATAATCTCCTTATTTTTGTAAAATAGTGCAAAATAAAAGGGAATGCATCTTCTGACGATTTTACAATTTCTTTGCCTTCTATCCATTGCTATCCATTCCAATCCATTTCAATTAATCGATTTTCTATTAACTTTATTGATACAGTGTGAGTCAGAATTCTTGGGCCAAACTTTAAGGGATGACAAATCACATCTAAACAAGAAATTTTGGTCATACAAAGCAGGGTCGTAAAGTAAGAGGTGAAGCGCTAGACGTAGCTGACATTGAATACAGTGACGACTGCGTCAGAACTAACCAGGGTTTAAGCTGATCGCCTGATCTGTCCTGTCTCGACTTTTTCTTATGGGGCCATATGAAAAGTCTCAACTACTATAGCCCCATCGACACCGATGAGGACCTTGTTGCTAGGATTGCTGTTGCTGCCGGTATCGTCCAAGATATGCCGGGTGTTTTTGCTAACTTTCACCACTCGCTACATCACAGGTGTGAAGCCTGCATTACTGCTGGTGTTCGCACTTTTGAGCAGTTCCTGTAACTTTGTCCATGCATTCTGCAATTTCTGTCAGTAAAGCTGACTTAGTGCCTACTCTGTCATTTCTGTGTTTCCTTTTTTGACAAGAGAGTCATCATTTCCTCATTTCATGAGCTACCATCTAGAGGTTCACCTCTTGTGTTACAACCCTGCTTTGTATGGCAAAAATAGCGAGCAGCGCACGTTAGCAAAAACACCCGGCATACCCTGGACTACGCCGGCAGCAACAGCAATCCAAGCAACAAGGTCCTTATCGGAGTCGATGGGACTATTGTAGATGATACTTTTCGTATAACCCCATAAGAAAAAGTCGAGACAGGAGAGATCAGGCGATCAGCGTAAACCCTGGCTAGTTCTGACGCAGTCGTCACTGCGTTCAATATCAGTGACGTCTTGTAGTTCACCTCTTGCGTTACGACCCTGCTCTGTACGACAAAAATTGATTGTTTAGATGTGATTTATCGCCCCATAAAGTTTGGTCTAAGAGTTCTGACTCACCTTGAATATATATACACTCATGTCCAAAAGTTAAGCATAATTCGTAAAATGCGAAAAGTTCGAAGTTAACATTGATAATATGGTTCAGAATCAGTTGTGGAGAATCATAGGAAGAAGATAAATCATTGTGCATACGCAAAACAGTTCAGTCGACATCGACATGCGCAAAGCACCGGCGCACGTCCGAACGAGTGAAAAACGGCCTCGACCGGCATGGCCAGTGGTGGCAGAATTTCGCAATTGCTGTGGAACGGAGCATTGTTAACAATCAGAAAGGACGAAAGATGTCACAAAAATGCCAACTGGACATGTTTCTGAAGGGACTAATTATTGGAATGCTGGAATCCGGTCGATCCCAAACCGAAGCGTCTCGAAATCTAAATCTATCTCAGTGTGTGATCTCCAGACTGTGGCAGAGATTCAAAATCACTGCAGATGTTACCCAAGACCAGTACAAGGTCGGCCAAGGGAAACAACCAGTCAGCAAGACCAATGTTTGGTGATAACTGCGCGATGTAAATGGAACCGTTCTGCCAGACAACTGGATACACACCATGACAGCCGCCACAGGAGTTTTTTGAAAAAACTGTTTACAGGAGACTGCCAGACACGTTGGACCCTATGCAAGACGACCTGCAGTTTACATCCCCCCTGACATCTGCACAGAAACACGCGCATTTTCAGTGGAGTTTGGAATATCGCCAGTGGAGTGGACAACAGTGGGGCAATGTCATGTTCAGTGACATGTCCAGGTTTAGCCTGCAAACTGATTCTCGCCGTACCACGATCTGGAGAGAATATGGGACGTGTTTTCAAATGGGAAATATCCCGGAAAGACATCGTTTTCCGTTTAGGGGAGTCATGGTCTGGGTAGGCATCACGATGGACCGCCTCACAGACCTCCATAACTTTGACACAGAGTCGGTCACCGGTCAAAGATATAGAGACGAAGTGTTTGAGCCTACCGTTCCATTGTTTTTAGGTGTTTGTTTTTAGGTGTTTTTAGGTATTCAATTGTTTTTTACACACCGTGTATTAGCTAAAGTGAATCAGTGAATATTTCATCCATATCACCTATGCAGACTCCATGAACTCAATGATTTTGTGTTAAAGAAATACAGCAATTCTAAAACAACTCATTCCACATATTTTGCTGTTTACATTTTACATAGATAAAGGCTTCGTAGTATTAATAATCAAATTTGGATGAGCATTTAAACTCAAATATATTGTAATTGCGTTGTTTCAGTATGTAGATGCACAGAATTTAAGCAAAAATAAAGTGGTTTTAGGACGGATACAATACTCAATATGAATTAAAAAGAACTTTAAAAATCACGATTTTGAGCAAGATGGATGCCATATATCATTTTGAAGTGAGTCACGTGATCGTTTCATATCATGGTCACGTGATCGCTTCATATAAAAGGTGTTATTATTATTTTAATTTTTATTTAAAAATCTACCGAATATATTTCGCTGAATTTGTTTTATTCATTTTATGGAACAATTTGACTATTACCTAAAATTTTCGAAGCAATTTATGAATTTTAAATCCGGTTAAAAAATGTTTGAAGAATTAGGTCCAATAGGGCTCATTGTATTTCATTTTTTCAACCCGGGTTCAATCCAAAACTAATTGGGTGATATTATTCATTTATATTCCCATAGGTCCTACAGGCCGTCTGAACAACATACCAAAATTTCATTTCGATTAAGTCATTTTTACGGCAGTTATCGTGCTAGCGGACAGACAGACAGACAGACAGAATGAACAAAGTCATAAAGACTTTTCATTTTTGTTGTAAAGTGTTAAAAATTATATGAAAAACAAAACTTTAAATAAAGCTGAAAAACTCTCATCCAGCTGACACAGATTACTGATTTCTTTATGCTTTTTAATTTCCCCTTTTTAACACTTTACAACAAAGTTGAAAAGTGTTTATGACTTTGTTCATTCTGTCTGTCTGTCTGTCTGTCCGTTAGCACGATAACTGCTGTAAAAATGACTTTATCAAAACGAAATTTTAGTATGTTTTTCAGACGGTCTGTGGGACCTATGGGAATATAAATAAATAATATCACCCAATTAGTTTTTTATTCAACCCGGGTTGAAAAAATGAAATACATTGAATCCTATAGGACCTAATTTTTCATACTTTTTTTAAGCAAATTAAAATTCACACATTGCTTCGAAAGTCTTAGGAAATATTCACATTATCCCATAAAATATTTAAAACATATTTCAGTTAAATATGTTAGGTAGTTTTTTAATTAAAAATTATTTAATATAGGGAAAAAGAATTCAATTAAATTCTGACTTTTGGGATATCCACCAGAAAGAAAAGAGAGATATATTATTTAATAATTATCTTTCCAAGAGTTTGATAGTTTTTGTATGTGAGAGAGGCTTCACATTTAAAAATAAATTTGGTAGCTAACAACTTTTCAAATTTATTTTTAATTAACACTTTACAACAAAGTTGAAAAGTGTTTATGACTTTGTTCATTCATTCTGTCTGTCTGTCTGTCTGTCTGTCTGTCTGTCTGTCCGTTAGCACGATAACTGCCGTAAAAATGAGTTTATCAAAATGAAATTTTAGTATGTTGTTCAGACGGTCTGTAGGACCTATGGGAATATAAATAAATAATATCACCCAATTAGTTTTTTATTGAACCCGGGTTGAAAAAATGAAATACATTGAACCCTATGGGACCTAATTTTTCAAACATTTTTTAAGTAAATTTAAAATTCACGAATTGCTTCGAAATTTTTAGGAAATATTCACATTATCCCATAGAATATATAAAAAAAAATTCAGTAAAATATGTTAAGTAGTTTTTTAATTAAAAAAATTATTTAATATAGGGAAAAATCAAATTCAATTAAATTCTGACTTTGGGATATCTTCCAGAAAGAAAAGAGAGAGATATTATATAATAAATATCTCTCCATTTGTTTAAACGTTTTGCATATGGGAGTGGCTTCATATTTTAAAACAAATTTGGTAGATAACAATTTTTCATTTTTTTTAAATTTTATATATCTCTTCATGATAAATTTAATTGATGGCATTTTAAATGCACTTTCCTACGTCCTAGAGAGTTAAAATTTGGTACACAGCTTAAATTTGTTGAACATTTTATTCGACAAAAATTTGATGGATCTTTAAATATAGATCATACATTTTTTTCGAAATGGCCTGAAAATAATCCCCGTTCACTTCTATAAATCATTGGTGTAATATTGTTAAAAAGTCTGATGTGGACAGCACATGTCTTTCTCTGCAGACTCATATTCGTTCTCTTTATTTATTCAATGATAATTTGAGTTTATCTGCACAACATAAGTATTTTAAATGACATTGAATTTACACGTTAAACTTAAATTTGGTTCTCATTTGATAGCTAGACTTATTGTCAAAGGTGGCGTAGCGAAAACGTGAAAAAACTAGAATATCTCAAGAACGGCTAGTCCTAGAGTATTGGGGTTAGTCTTATTCTTTTTGTTGTCAAAAATCACATATAATATAGGAATTTAATTGATATAATTGAGCACACGTAGTCTTTTATTTTTATATATAACGATTTTTGCTGGCCATTTCGCAAAAATAGCCCGTTCCTTTTTCCCGAATCGTAGTAGAATAACCTACAAATGATTTATATACAAAATTTTGTTAAATTTGGTATATAAATCACTTGTAGGTTATTGAAATATTATACTCCAAATTTTGTTAAATTTGGTTCATTAGTTTTTAGTTAGAGTGGGTAAAGGCAATTTCTGCGGCCATTTTGCAAAGAAGGCAGATTCTTTTATTACGAATCGTACTATAATCTAATGAACATCAGGATTTCCCACAAAAAACATACCTACCAAATTGTATGAAATTCGGTCCATTAGTTTTTCAATTAGAGTGGATGTAATATCCACACAGACACACAGAAACATACACAGATACACCCTTACACACACAGACGTCTTCCTAAAAGTAGTTTTTTCGTGTTCTAGAAGTCCCAAAACGTGTAGATACTTTGAAAATTCGAGTTCCGATCTTCGGCACGATTCCAATACTTTGAGTACATACACATACACATATATATTATCTGTGTATCTAAATTCCTTGCCTATGCAATTACAATAGTTGTGATTTTAAATGATCCCTAAACTTTTATTATTTCTTCAAGGAAGCCTAATTTTAACATATGCAGAATGCAAATATCTCAAGCGATTGTAAGATGAATTACATAAGAATTGCTAAATTTTTTTCACACAAAATTATTTAGCTCTGGAGTCTGGAATACAAGTTATATGAATGAAATATTCATTTATTTTGCATAAAGAATCAGATGATTTATATTTCGATACAGTTTTAAATATTTAAGTATAATAAATTACTGTAGTACTGTGATAATGTAAAATATATTACCACTGAATGAATCACATTTTAGAAATTTTTAAATGAAATTACATTTCAGTTGGAAAGTGTTTCATAATCAATGCTTATGCATGATTGATCTTTCTTGTTTTATATAACTCTTCATGATATACTTATTTGACGGCATTTTTAATGCACTTTCCTATGTCTTAGAGAGTTAAAATTTGGTGCACAGCTTAAATTTGTTGAACATTTTATTCTTAAAATTTGATGGATCTTTAAATATAGATCCTGCATTTTTTTTCGAAATGGCCTACAAATAATCCCCGTTCACTTCTATAAATGATTGTTGTAATATAGTTAAAAATTCTGATGTGGGCAGCACATGTCTTTCCCTGCAGACTCATATTCACGTTCTCTTTATTTCATCAATAATTATTTGATTTTATCTGCACAAAATAACAGCCATAAGTATTTTAAATGACATTGAATTTGCACGTTAAACTTGAATTTGGTTCTCATTGGATAGCTGGACTTATTGTCAAAGGTGACGTAACGAAAACGCGAAAAAACTAGAATGTCTCAAGAACGGCCAGTTCTAGAGTAATGGGGTTAGTCTCATTATTTTTGTTGTCAAAAATCACGTTTAAAATAGGAATTTAATTGATATAATTGAGCACACGTAGTCTTTTATTTTTATATTTAACGATTTTTGCGGGCCATTTCACAAAAATAGCCCGTTTCTTTTTCCCAAATCGTACTAGAATAACCTACAAATGATTTATATACCAAATTTTGTTAAATTTGTTATATAAATCACTTATAGGTTATTGAAATATTATACACCAAATTTTGTTAAATTTGTTCCATTAGTTTTTAGCTAGAGTGGATAAAGGAAATTTCTTCCGGCCATTTCGCAAAGAAGGCAGATTATTTTATTACGAATCGTACTATAATCTAATGAACATCAGGGTTTCCCGCAAAAAACATACCTACCAAATTTTATGAAATTCGGTCCATCAGTTTTTGAGTTAGAGTGGATGCAATATCCTCACAGACACACAGAAACACGCACAGATACACCCTTACACACACATACGTGTTCCTAAAAACAATTTGTTCGTATTCTAGAAGTCCCAAAACGTGTAGATCCTTTGAAAATTCGAGTTCCGATCTTCGGTACGATTCCAATACTTTGAACACATACACACACACACACATATATTATCTGTGTATCTAAATTCCGTGCCTACACAATTATAATAGTTATGATTTTAAATGATCCCTAAACTTTTATTATTTCTTCAACGAAGCTCAATTTTAATTTATGCAGAATCTAAATATCTCAAACGATTGTAAGGTGAGTTTCATAAGAATTGCTGAATTTTTTTCACACAAAATTATTTAGCTCTGGAGTCTGGAATACAAGATATATGAATGAAATATTCATTGATTTTGCATAGAGAATCAGATGATTTGTATTTCGATACAGTTTTAAATTTTTAAGTATAATAAATTACTGTAGTACTGTGATAATGTAAAAGATATCACTACTGAATGTATCACATTTTATAAATTTTTAAATTAAATTGCACTTCAGTTGGAAAGTGAGTCATAATCAATGCTTATGCATGATTGATCTTTCTTGTTCTGTAGTTGGTGCAGGTACTGCCGGTTCTGTAATGGCCAATCGTTTGTCTGAAGAAGAGTGTGTTTCAGTACTTCTGTTAGAGGCGGGAGGTCCCGCACCTTTCATAACTGAAATCCCATCTTTTGCAAGGATAACTTATGGAGATCCCGAAATTGACTGGTCTTACAAAACAACGCCTCAGAAATATGGTGCTTTTGGACAGAATGATAATGTGAGTATATTTTACTGGATACACCTACACTATCAAAACGCATCCAACCATATATGTGCGTAAATAAATCACTCTAAGCATTTGAGAAGTAAATTTTTGGAGCACAAATATTTGTCTTAAATGAACGTACATACACTATATGATCAAAAGTATCCGTACACTTTGGATGTTAGAATTTTTTTCGAATTTTTAAATAAATACTTGGCGAAGTGTTCTGTAACTTCGACGATGTGAAGAACATGCTTGAACGCACACTTTCCTGTAAAGTTTCGATGACTTGTTAATTTAGGGGACCACCAAGGTATTGAAAAATGGGAAAAACTTATTTGATCACCCTTTATCATAAAAAGCTTTAAATGATTTGTAACTTTCACAAAATAGTTAACTAGCTTTGTTCAATGTGTACAACTATTTTCGTAAAACAAAAACGTATATTCATGAAATTATAAACGTTTCTTTAAAAAAAAAACACATTTTGATACATATTTTTTGCTTACAATATCCATAGGTTTCAATCAAACTTCACGAAATTTACAGAACATTTGTCAACGTTCAAGAAAAACACTATACTTCAATTGAAAATTAAAGCATTGAATATACGATGAGATATAAACATTTGAAGAAACTTAGTTTTAATTGCGGAAGGGAGAAACATAGCAATAATTTTCTTTCATGATTTTGTAGTGAATACTGTAGGGCAACTTCTATAAAAATCCACTGGAATATCGTGAAAATTCTCAGATATCGACGATATAGTGATCAGTTTTCTCTGACTCTCTGAAAGTATCTGAATGATAAGGGGGTTTCATCAAATTGACATTTTACAAATTCATCGGACACCCTGTTCTGAAAACGAACTAGTCCAATTTTATGCAAATAATGATTAAAAGTCTCCGGACACCCCCCTGATCATTATTTGTATAAAATTGGACAAGATAAATCTAAATAATTAAAATTGAAAAGCTGTCTGTCTGTCTGTTTGTCCAACCATCCCGGGAGAATGCTAAATTTGCTGAAATTTTGAGAATAGCGTGAAATAGCCCGACTTAAAATGTAATCTATGTTTGAGTTTTTACGACCAGTGGTTCTCGAGATATAAGTAAAAACCTAAACTTTTGTTTGTCTCATCATCACGAGGGGACGGCTGAACTGAATCTAATGAAATTTTGTGGATGACCTTATAATAGCCCCCCCCCGTAAAATTTGTTCAAGTTTCGGGTTTCTAAGACCAGGGGTTGTCGAGATATTAATGAAAAATGGAACTTTTTTCTAGAAGTTCTACTCTCTAATTCCGCGGTTTATCCCAACGGAAAGGTTGAAAATCCTTTGTTTAACGTCAAAGTGAATCAAAACTTTATCTCTGATATTATTGACATTTTCAATTTATTACGTCATCTGTTTTCTTTTAGCAAAGATTTTTGAGACTCATAGTGTAATACGGGCAATCTTCTATGAATATCCTGGCATATTTTGTAATCTGCGACAATATAAGTAGTACGGGGATATATTTATATATTCCCATATAATTTTGGTGCTTTCATTCTGGCATATAGTGGAATCAATTACGGGTTTATTGATATTTTCAATTCATGCATGTAATATACCAATACAGGATATATCTACTAATATATTCGCGCATATATGTAGTACGGGTCCAATACAATTTTAGCGCTTTATTTTACATATTGATTCAATTTAATATTTTCTGTATATTTGCTTACAAAAGGAGCCAGGATGTTTTATTCTTCAAATCTGCCCGTGAAGATTATTTTGCATTGTGAGAACATATATAAATGAAACTTCTTAAACTTCTATTTATGAGCAATAAATTTAATAGTTTAACAGAATATTTTGAATAACAATGCCATGTATACTACTATAAGAATTTGCCCATGATTGTGAATTATAAGTTTCTTTATATTATATACTCCGTACGAAGAACGGGTATGCTGCTAGTTATATATATATATAGTTGAACCCGCTCAGTACTGTATACGATTAAGCGGGTATATATATTAATATTATTAATAAATTCGAACCTGCCTTAAACGGAATTTCTGTGGACCGGATTTTGTGAAAATTCCCTCTTTAAAAGGTTACTGTTTTATTCAGGTTTTTTAAGATTTACCCGGAAATGCAGATAGTCCATACATAATTTCTCACCTCTACATCAGACTTTCAAATTTCTGAAAAGTATATTTAGATGCACTTAATTCGTACTATATTACACCATAATAGCTAATTTAATTATTCTACATATGTATATACGTACATTTTTGCATACTGCGATCACAAGTTTATATGTAAATATAAAAATAGTATACCTCATGCTCTTTTCTGTTAGATTATTACCATACCTTAAAAATACATTTATTTACCGAAAAAATATTAATGCTTACCATGAAATAATTAATGAAAATTAAACAATATTTTTATTGAGATGAGCTTTTAAAATAATGCAGTATGGTTTTTTGACCATATGTCTCATTGATGATGCGATTTTCAGTCATAAATCTTGCATTGATTAATATTTTTAGCATTTCAGAATCTTCCTGATTAACTGAAAATTTTGAAAGTTCTCAATTAGCATTAAGAAAACCACCATATGATTCAATAGAAATTTCCTTTTTAGTAGTATCATTAACACTTTACAACAAAGTTGAAAAGTGTTTATGACTTTGTTCATTCTGTCTGTCTGTCTGTCTGTTTGTCTGTCTGTCAGTTAGCACGATAACTGCCGTAAAAATGACTTAATCAAAATGAAATTTTAGTATGTTGTTCAGACGGTCTGTAGGAGCTACGGGAATATAAATGAATAATATCACCCAATTAGTTTTGGATTGAACCCGGGTTGAAAAAATGAAATACATTGAGCCCTATGGGGACTAATTTTTCAAACATTTTTTAAGCGGATTTAAAATTCACAAACTGCTTCGAAAATTTTAGGTAATATTCATGTTGTTCCATAAAATATATAAAAAAAAATCAGCGAAATTTTTTCAGTAGTTTTTTAAATAAAAATTAAAATAATAATTACACCTCTTATATGAAACGATCACGTGACCATGATATGAAACGATCACATGACCCACTTCAAAATGATATATGGCATCTATCTAGTTTCAAAATCGTGATTATTTTAAGTTCTTTTTAATTCATATTGAGTGTTGTATCCGTCCTAAAACTACTTTATTTTTGCTTAAATTCTGTGCATCTACATACTGAAACAACGCAATGACAATATATTTGAGTTTAAATGCTCATCTAAATTTGATTATTTCTACAATGAAGCCTATTGCTCCCTTATGTAAAATCTAAATAGTAAAACATGTAGAATGAGTTAGTTGTATAAGAATTGCTGTATGTCTTTAACGCAAAATCATTTAGCTCATGGTGTCTGCATAGCTGATATGAATGAAATATTCATTGATTTTACAGAGAGAAGGACAATTTTTTTCGATGAAATTTTATGCATAGAGTTTAATTACTTGTATCTCCATTTTCTTAAGTTTTTAAATAAAATAAATTATTTTTGTACTGTGATGAATGAAATGAATGGGAAAATGTTATGAATGAAATGCTGCTTTTACAGAGAGAGCCAGGCGTGTTATTTTTTCTATGACGTCATTTCAATGAATTTCAGTTGTTTTCGATGAAGTTTTCAAATATAATAAATTACTGTAGTATTATGATAATTTTAAAAATATTACCGAGTAATGTATCGCATTTTAGATATGTTTAAACACAGCAATTTATATTTCAATGCCGTCATTTGAATGACGTTCATTTTTTTCGAAGAAAGGTTTAAGTTTTCAAATATAATAAATTAATGCAGTATTGTGATAAGTTTCAAAATATTATCGAGGAATGTATTGCATTTTAGACTTGTTTAAATAAAATTGCATTGAAGTTGGAAAGTGTTTCATAATCAATGCTTTAAGCATGATTGATCTTTCTGGTTTTTATTTACGATTGACACTTTGTCATTTTCTTTTCAATGAATGAATGAAGCAGTTGGATGATTTTCCGTTTTCAGTTCATTGTAACAGGTGCTTTATTAATAAATTACTTTGAATTGGCAGTCCGTTTCCGTGTTGTGCTAATTCCGTTTCATACAGGGGAAAAAATATAAAATTTACAGCTAAAATTATTTTCCACATAAGACAGTGCCCTGTTTCCCGCAGGTTTCGTTTCAAGCAGATTTGAGTGTACCACACTTGATTATATACTTTAAAGATAATAAATATAAAATAATTATAACAATTTACATTACAAATAGTAGAGGGAAGGGTGGTAATATGGGCTCTGCATGTATTATGGATCCCCTCGGTTCTTCGTCCTGAACAAGGCTCACTCTAGTGACGGAGTGGTAAATCAACTCTAATCACTCAAACTGAGGTAAGATATCACCATTACCGTGCATTATTGAAGGGGCATTTGTGTTGTGAGAGTTAATAATTTCATCCTATTCGCGAACGTTTAGCAAGATAAGTGATATGCAACTTTTATGGGTTTATGTTGCACAATGCTCAGATTACGATGTCATACCTTGAACTATACTAGTTAGACGATAATGTGTTGAAACCAGACTTCAACTTTTTGATTAGTTTTGGGAGTAGTGATGTGAAAATTTCAACATGGTGTTGCTGGTAATATGGATCCTGACCAACCATTCCAGCCTGACCACTCCGGCTCGGCCTCCAAGTGGGGAAGGACCAACCTGATGTTTGTTATTGAGACCCCGACAGTTCGACCTAACAGAAAGGTGTAAGGTAACTGTTTGTATGGCTGGGGACCAATCTGGTGTGCAAAATGCCAACTGGGTCTTCTGTGACTCAGTTTTAATGATGACTACCACGGAGAACTATGGATCATGTGTGTGATGAGTGAATTATGGGCACAAAGTGAATGTGCTGGAGCCTAGAAAAAAAATTATATTTGCCACATTTGTAAATAATGTATATTTTTACAATAATAAAGTTCAGTTTTGACGAATAAACTATGAATATTTCATGGGGGTCCATAATACCCGTACTTAAAAAAAAAAACAGATGATTTCAATTTTTTTTGGTAATCGCTATATGGAGATTACTGTAAATATTCTGAAAATTATTCCTCCTGTTGGGGCCATAGCTGATTAGCAAATGCGATCAACCATTCCCAAATCGAATGAAATTAGCTTAAAATGTAGGCGCACTTTACAAAATCAAAGTGGGGGTCCATATTACCACATTTTTCTCCAATAATTTATTACTATATACACAGTGCATTACTGTTATTCATTATGTATATACCTTTAGAACTACAGAGTGAAAATCCATAGGTTGTCAATTTTGGCGATTTATCGCATTTCCTTCCAAAACTAAAACTGTAATTCACGAGATTGTTGTCTCAACATTTATGCAATTAACTAGGAATTGCTGTGTGATAAAACTAGTATGCTTAATATTAAACCTATGGGGTTCCTTTGTGTTCCACAGTATTTTATACATATAAACAGGGTATGTAAATATCCGTAATCCGTTATCCTACCATTGTGTCCCAAACCAGTCTGATTTTGATAAACAAATAGTCCGAAATATATATGTTTTTTTTCTAACCGAAAAATAAAGCAAATACACAAGATCAGCGTGCTGTACTTAAAAATCGAATGTGGGCAGCACATGACTTTTATTTCAGATTCATATTCGTGCCGACGCAGTGGTCGAGTGGTCAAGGCGAGCGGTTCCACAGCAATCGCTCGACCGCCGCGTTGTGGGTTCGAGTCCCACGTAAGGCATGGATGTTTGTGTTGTGGGCGTAGTGTGTTCTGCCCCCTCTGGTGCGCCTGGGGAAACGTCTTAGGACGGCTAAATGGTTCACTTTCTGGCCACTGACGAAAGGCGAATGACGAAAAGTCAAGTGCCTGGCCATTTAAAAAAAAAAGATTCATATTAGTGTTCTCTTTATTTCTCCAATAATTCATTATATATTTTAATTGCACAAAATAACACCCATAATTATTTAAAATTACACTGAATTTGAATTTTTAATTCCATTTTCGTTCTCATTTGGTAACTGGGATTATTTTCAAAGGTAATGTAGTGAAAATGAGAAAATACAAAAATATCTCGAGAACGGCTGGCCTAGTGTAATGGGGTTATTATTTTCATTGTTAAAAATTACGTATCAAATAAGCATTTAACTCATATATTTGAGCATAAGTAGTTTTTTATGTTAGATTTTGGTGATTTTTGCGGGATATTTCGCAAAAAAAGGCAAGTTAAAATTTCCCGTATCGTACTAAATTCTAAGTTGTACCAGAATAACCCACATGTGACTTATCTAATAGATTTTGTAAAATTTGATATATTAGTTTTTCATCTAGAGTAGAGACTGCAATTTTTGCAGACCATTTCACAAAAAAGGCTGGTTCTTTTCTCCCGAATCATACCAAACACTAATAAGCACCAGGGTCACACACAAGTGATTTACCTACCAAATTTTATGAAATTCGGTCTATTAGTTTTTAAATTACAGTGGATACATACATTGCACAGACACACCGACAGACAGACAGACACACACACACACCACATACATACACACACAGACAGACAGACGTCACGCTAAAAATGTTTTTTTGCATTCTAAAGGTCCCAAAACGTGTAAATCCATCGAAAACTCGATTTTCGGCAAGGTTGCAATACTTTCCCTATACATTACCATGTATTGCAGGGAAAGTATAAATCTGATGTGCGCAGCACATTGATTTCCCTGCAGACTCATATTCCCGTTCTCTTTATTTCTTCAAAAATTAATTAATTGAGTTTAATTGCACGAAATAACAGCCATAATTATTTTAAATTACGCTGAATTAGCACTTTTATTTCAATTGTCGTTTTCATTTGGTAACTGGACTTAATTTCAAAGGTGGCGTAGCGAAAATGATAAAAGACAAAAATATCTCGAGAACAGCGAGAGTAATGGAGAGAGTTGGTCTTGTTCTTTTCATAGTCAATAATTATGTACAAAATAAGAATTTAATTGATATATTTAAACGTGGGTAGTCTTCTATCTTTAGATTTAATGATTTTTGGGGATCATTTTGCAAAACAAGGCAGGTTTTCTTCGTTTTCGAATCATACCAAAATCTAATCAGCACCAGGTTAACCTACAAGTGATTTATATACCAGTTTTTATAAAATTCGGTGCATAGTTTTTCAGTTAGAGTGCATACAAAAAATTTTTGCGGGGCATTTCGTAAAACGGTGCAGGTTCTTTTATCGTGAATCATACCAAAATCCAATCAGCACAAGGGTCGCCTACAAGTGGCTTACGTACTAAATTTTATGAAATTCGGTCAATTAGTTTTTTAGTTAGAGTGGATATATACATTGTAACAGACAGACACACTCACAGACATTACGCTAAAAATGTTTTTTTCGTGTTCTACAGGTGTCAGAACGTATAGATTCGTCGAAAACTCGAATTGCGATTTTCGACATGATTCCAATACTTTCCCTATACATTACCATGTATTGCAGGCAAAGTGAAACGGAACACAAAGCAGCATATAGTTAAAAACTTGTAAACTTCCCTCACTGGTGTCTCTTTTAAAAACCAGACGGGGAAAACACAAGCACCGACAACTTCTCCTATGGCGTAAATCTGGGGTTTCCATTGCTGAATCTCAAAGCGGATTGCCAGGTTTGGCGATGTATCGTCAATTTGGCGACATATGGCTACTTTTCGAATTTTATTAAATTCGGTCAATTACTTTTTCAGTTAGAGTGGATGTATACATTGTAGCAGATAGACACACTCACAGACATCACGCTAAAAATGTTTTTTCGAATTCTACAGGTGTCACAACGTGTAGATCCGTCGAAAACTCGAATTGCGACTTTCGACATGATTCCAATACTTTCCCTATACATTATCATGTATTGCAGGCAAAGAAACACGGAACACAAAACAGCTTATAGTTAAAAGCTTGTAAAATTCCCTCACTGGTGTCTCTTTTGAAAACCAAACGGGGTAAACAGTCGCACAGACAACTTCTCCTATGACGTAAATCTGGGGTTTCCATATGCTGAAGTTCAAAGCGGATTGCCAGATTTGGCAATGTATCGTCAATTTGGTGACATTTGGCTAATTTTTGAAGATTTAAGAATCACCTCGGAATAACGAATATTCTACGAGATATTTCTAGGATTTTCTACAGAAGGTTTTTAAAAGGAGCCATAATTGGAGAGCAGTTGACGTGATAGGAGTTATATTGAAATTTGATATACTTCAATGATTTGGGTAAAGTATCGGCTATTTTCGAAATTAGTGGAATATTTAATTGCTGCTTTATTTTAGCTGACAGTTGTTTAATCAATTTTTAAGATAGTTATCGAGCTATTCGCTGTATATTGTTCCTGTTTACGGTATGTTTGTAAAGAAGCGTGTCAGTTATCCAGAAATTTGTGCTCATTCTCGTATCTTGAGGGTGCAGCCACGATTTTAAAGGGTACGTCGTGGCATAATTAATTTAATCAATCCGACTCTGTTCCACATTTTCCGAAATGGTCAGTGTTATCTTAGTAGCCAGAGAGAAATGACGTGCGAAATATATGACGTGTTCCTTTTTTCTTATCGACTACACGGTACACCTGTTAATACTCGAATTTCATGAAACGTTTGTTTTTCGTGATCAACAGCTTGCTAACTGCGAAGCTTCTCTGGTGATTTTTATCAAGATGGAAGTGGCACAGAAATTCAACAGTGTAAGAACGTAGATCCGTGCTGTTAAGTAAAGCCTAAGATTATACAGGTGAAGCACTTGACCTTTATACATTCTTTCGGTGATTTTATGTTGAATATTAGTCATCATGTAAGAGACATCTATAGCTGATTCTGGGAAATAGATATTGCAAGAAAAATAAAAATATTTGAACTTAAGGTGTGAAAATACCCGAAGTGGGAATCCTCAGAGAAACTCCCTACTTCCTCTGGAATTTGATTCACAAACCATATCATTTATCATCTAAGCTTTGCCAATAGATGATCTTGAGAAATAAACGTTTTCAGGAAATGTTTGAAAGACGTGGAAAAAGAACTTATTATCGATTGTCGATCTATAGGCAATCTTGAAAGATGAATGTTTTAAGGTAAATGAAAATTTTTGAATGGAAAATTGAAAACCAAAACCGAATGGGAAAATCTTAATGAATCTTCCTACTTCTTCCGAAATTTGATGCTGAATCTACTTATCAGTGATCACTAAAGATCTAGCTATAAGCAGTTCCTGGGAAATGGATGCTTCAAAAATTTAGTAAGAGTAGGAATATGCATTTATGCCATCAACAAATAGAGATTAAGATCACTGACAATGTGCAATTAAAAAATATTGTAGGGTAAGTTCAGGTAAGTTGACGAATTTAAGCAGTACTTGCGTTTAAGTTGTTGCAGCTTGTAATTAGAGCTGCAATTTTTTCTGTATTTAGTACACTATGAGTTAGCTTTAGCCACGAATTGTTAGATTATTTTTAAACAATAAGAAAAATTAACACATAAACTTTATTGCATGAGAGGCAGTTTCGTCATCTTACCCTCAGAGATGACTTTTAGGGAGGGGTAAGATGGCGAACAATTGTACAAAAGTGGCAGTTAATTTATGGATTTTTTCAGGTATTTCAGGTTATGCAAAAATCATATATATAACGCTTAATCTTAGCTTCTTTTAGATAGATATCAAAGCATAGGGCATGTGCCCATTCTCTGCAGAGAAAGCACTGAAACCGTAATTCATCTTTACCATGCTCAGAACAAATAATGCATTATCTCTCTTCTTTTGAAAGTGACGAGAGTCTCTGTCGTCACTTACTTGATAAATAATGTGAATTGATTAGTCGGATGATGTTTCATCTAGACCTTTTTTTAAAGCTTTTTTAGTTTTTTTTGCTCATTGGGAATTTACAATTAATGCCTGATTTTTTTTTTGCTTATTAATATCTTCCTTACTTTTTGACTATTTTCTTTTTTGTTTCTCTTTTTTTTCCTTTTCTGTTTTACTATCTTCTAGAACTTTTTAAACCGGAAAACTTGTATTATGGGAAGACGGCAATGTTTTTCTTTGTTTCCGCTGTTGTGAAGTTGCATGAGGCAGAGGAGGTAAACCTAATGTTCTCTGTGCTTCCTCAGCAGCAGTAGGAATGTATGATGTTCCAACTATGGGAGATGTGGCAATGGTGTGGTGAAAATGACTTGTGAATTTGTAGGGGGCAGAGGAGGTAAATTTGATATTCTCTGCATTTCTTCAGCAGCAGCGGGAGTGGATGATGTTCGAACTATTAGAGATGGTGGCATTGGGGTGGTGGAAATAAGTTGTGAATTTGTAAGGGGCAGAGGAGGTAAACTTGATATTTTCTGCATTTCTTCAGCAGCAGCAGGAGTGGATGATGTTCCAGTTATGAAGGATGATGGCCTTGGTGTGGTGAAAATCACTTCAAGACCTGCATTGTCTGTGGTTTCCAGTGGTGTGAAGTCTGTGTCATCAAAGATCTAGGAGTTGAACGTTGAAGAGCTTAATGTTAGTTGCTCTGAACTCATTGATGACATTGTTCAAAGTTGCTGCTTTCTTGAACGCTATACAAGGCCTACTTACATTTTCTTGATATTTTTTTATGTATCGTCTTAGAGTCGCCTCAGGAATACCTAATTGTTTGCCTGTAGCATTCGTAAAAACTCCACTTCGAACTTGCCCCATCGCCTCTTTCATAGCATCTTCACACCAATTTTGTCGGTTAGTCTTTCTGTTGTACGGTATTACCATCTTTGAAATGAACAAAAAGTATTCATAATTTGTCTATTAGCCTACTTATTTTGAAAGAAAAAAGTTTTCTAAATTCAGGGTAAGATGACGAATTAGCCATCTTGCCCGCACTTGATGTTCGTCATCTTACCCGAAAGAGCCATCTCCTTCAGATGACTTCAAATAAAAGCATCAATAAACTTATCAAAAATAAACTATTTTACTATGATTTACCAAGAATTTGAACTTATTGATAAGGCAATTCAATGTCCACAACATTAATTTCAATGCCTGGATAAAACCTATTTTAAATACATGAAAAATTTTAACAAAACGTACTTGTAGCTTCTTTGTTCCGTGTCATCAAAACAATGCGACCGATACTTCTCACATTCATGATGGACGGTTTTTGAGAGGAATATTCTGAAGCTCTTATTTGTTGATGAATGCGGTCATCTGCAGGGTTTCATAAAAACATCGATTTCGTCATCTTATCCGAATCTCCCCTAATAAATTATTCAGGCATCCCCTGTTACATATCAAACATCCCACTTATTGCAGATGGCATTCCATTTTACCTTGAGTGAGGAATATCCCGCTGTTTTAAATTCCTACTGAATAAGAATAAGTGTCCTATATTCATATATTATTTACAGTTCTTTTCTATAGATACTTGGTAGGTCTTATAAAAAGAGATATTCTGTACGGAATATATAAAATTTTTAAAATTCAAATAAGTTAAACAAAAAAAAATTTAAAAAGGAGGAGATACACTGCATCTACTTATATCCCCTGAAAAGTATCTTGCTTACGGCAAAAATAATTCTGAATAATTGGAATATGAATGCATTTGAATGAAAGTCTTAAGAAGCATGATACTAAGCAATTTTAAGTACAGGATATTGAAACGGAAATTATTCAAAACAATCAAGTTATAACTCAGAAATAATTTGTTATACATCTGGTTTATACCATTCTGAAGGAAATTGTCAACGTTTTTCTCAATAAAATTTTCTTAAAGAATTTTTATGTCTGCATCCATCCTTGGTTAAATGATAAAGATTCAGATAATTGTTGATGTCATTCTACTTTACTTGATCTATATTTAGTGTAACAGTAATCACATTCACAGCATCCTTTTGTGAGCTTTTATGCTCTGAATGTGGTTGATCTTGATCTGGTTGACAATGTTTTTGACATATCCCCACACGATAAAATCTAGTGGTGTTGAATCTATTACTGAACACTTCTATCACTAAATAGCACAAACGCGTGATCAAGTACAGTTGGCGTATGCACGTGAGCGGCGCATGAAAAAAAATAATTTCAATCTCACAATGGCGTAAACTACAAGTTTATATTATAAATACATTGAGAGATATTATTTCTTACTTTTAGATAATTTATATCAGGAGAACAGCATACATGTGTACAAAACAGTCAGTTAGTCCTGCTCACAATATTAACTATCATTTTGGCTCATAAAAATACATCAGCATGTAGGAGATGATTAGGAAAATCACCACCAGCTGTATGGTGGTTAAACAACGAAAAATATCTCCTTAAGTGTGCACTTGTGACCAGATGTATCACTCTCTGGGCTTCAATACGAAGTGTACTTAGGTGTACTTAGAAGGTATATGCATTGATAAGCAAGACATTGGCTCGGAGACAGTTCCTCCTCATCATCTTAATAAAACCAGTGATTCTCAAAGTGTTTCATTTTATTTCAATGATGCACACTATTTAGGCACAATTTAAGAAAGGGTGTATTGGGAAAATGAATTAGGTTTCGGACTCGGAAATTTAAGTTTCGGTCTACTTTCCGGCACTATTTTATCTCTGAATTTACTCGCCATATTGTTAAAATACATTTTATTTCTGCATCATACTTGTAATCAGGAAATATGTATTTCTGCCTTATGGGTGTGTATTAAATCGTAAAACATATTTGAACTATTTTGAGGTATAAATATACAGTATTGACATAGAAAATGTAACACCTTGGAGATTTGGATGCATAATTATACAAATTTCGGAATAAACACTGCTGTCCGATGTATGCAAATGATATAAAAAGCATGTTGGTCACGTGATTAGAGCGCTGGAAAAACAGGATGGAAACGACAGATGAGTCAACTGTTGTTATTGTCTATCGCTTACGAAAACCAATTCCAAAGCTGTATTTTTGTTTCAGAAGACACGTATTGTTAATGAGATGCCTGGCCGATGACACAGAAAACCGTTTCAGCATTTGGACGATCGTGCGAGGGGGTGTATTTTAAGCCTACGTACGGCTGGGTAGTCGTACCGGTGTATCACTGTTGAAACACGCGTAGATGCGTCCACTGTGCAAAGGGTTTAAATAAGATGAATTGATTAAAAGCATGTGAATGGTCGCAGTGGGACAGGTCCATCCAGACGTACGTCAGCACGTGTTGATCGACGCATTTGAAGGCAAGCGGTGTATGCCCCATAAACGACGAGTACTGACATTATGCAGAATTTGCAGGGTATATTGCATATTCCAATATCAGCGAGAACAATTTCTCAACGATTGGCCGAAAACGATTTGAAATCAGACCGTTCTTTACGAAGACTGCCATTGACGAAAAGACACCGACGTGAGAGATTGCGATGGTGTCGGCTCAAGCATCTTGAGCGACTGAATGGGGCAGGATAGTGTTCAGGGACGAGTTTCGGTTTTGTTTGTCGAATGACAGTCGCCGTGTGAGAGTCTGGAGGCAACGTGGAAACAGATTCAATAGTGCTACGGCTGTTGAAAGCCATACAGTTCGCCAACACGCTATCATGGTTTGGGGTGACATTGGCTTCGATAGCCGGTCTCCTTTGGTTTATATCAGAGTCACAATGACGGCACGATGATTTGTGGATGAGGGGCTACGACCGGTTACAACTGACCTACCGTCAGCGGTTGCAAAATGCTATTTTTTCATCAAAATAACGCGCGATCGCACATGGCAGTCATCAGCAGAAAGCTTTGTAAGGTATCCAGATGCTTTATTGGCCTCTGCTATCTCTAGATCCCTCACTCATCGAGTATGTATGGGACGTCACAGATCCTCGTTTGACTGCCATGCCCTCACTTCAAACAGAGGACGATCTTTAGGGGATGTTTAAAGACATATGATCATCCGTCCCTCAGGAAACTATCCGTATACAAATTGCATCTGTTCTTCGAAGGGTTGCTGCTTGTATCGATGCACGAGGTAAACCTACTGCCTACTGACCATCCTGTCTATGTCCATACTGTATTGCATTATCCTTTTATAATTAACATCACATACTTATATATGCCATCTATGTCAGTGTTGTTGTTGTTGTTGTTGAGACCCAGACCGTCCGACCTACCAGAAAGGTGTAAGGTAACCGTCTGGACGGCCGGGAAGTGCCACCCAATTTAGACCCGGATCCAGTGGGGGAGGTATCCACAGGGACCGTACCCTCCTTTCTCTACCACCAACCTCTCGGAAGGACTTACGGACCCACATGCTTAACGGGATCGAACTGCGCATGAACGCAGCGGCAGTTGTGGCAGCGTGCAAATCCAGCGTGCAAACCACCGGGCTACCGCGCCCGAAATGTTCCCAGGTGGTCACCCACCCAAGTACTAACCGTGCCTGATGCTGCTTGACTTCGGTGATCTAACGAGAACCG
Organism: Amaurobius ferox; assembly: GCA_951213105.1. NCBI lineage: Eukaryota > Metazoa > Arthropoda > Arachnida > Araneae > Amaurobiidae > Amaurobius > Amaurobius ferox. The sequence goes on along the minus strand of OX578147.1, from coordinate 79,201,318 downwards.
GTGTCTTCAGCACGGTGGAACCGTTGGATCTATGTCTGTGTGTCTTTTAACATCACACTCTATTCGCTCTTTCATGGTGTTGAATTTTCTGTGTTGGACAGTGTATTTAGTAATGCGCTCAGTTGAGATTCGAAAATGACCAAAATACATATTTTAATACATAATTTGCAAGGCGCTTATGTAATAAGCCCTGGTAATGACTCACATCTCGATCTTTAGACCCTTAAAACTGCCGTGGAACAGCAAGAGAGTAGAAACGCTTTCGGATTCAGCCCAAAGTAGGCTGAATCCAATCAAACATCTTTAAAAATTTGCAAAGAAGTGCTACACTAAATAAAGCTTTCACCAAAAAGACAAAATACAGATACAAATGCTCTGAAGTTCAGAAACAGTTTAAAAAAATCCGTTTTTATTCTATCTATATTCGAAGACAATATTTAGTAAACTCCGTTTATGTAAGTTTGCCACGCATACCGTTACCATTTCCATATCTGGATTAGTGTACGACGAAATGTGACCAATTGCACAAATATCATTTTTCTGATTTGTTTATTTTAGAAAGTTTGATACATGCAAACTCTTTATTAGCGCGTGACATGGAACAGTGGTAAAGGATTTGGAGGCACCAGCCTCATCAACGCTATGCTGTACGTTCGAGGAAACATGCAAAACTACGAAGACTGGGTGAAAGACGGATGTGAAGGTTGGGGCTACAACGATGTCCTGCGTTACTTCGAAAAGTTGGAAGATAACAAAAATATAGACGAAGTAGATGCTGGTAAGTTCAGATTTTTCAGATTGCGTTTAAAAAACTGTGTTTTCGAAAAAAAAAAGAGTTTTACATAAATCGCAAACTGACCAGATCTAAAAATTGTTACTGAACCAGAAAAAACACACTACTAAAATTACAAAAATATCATTTATGAATATAAATAAATATTAGAAAGATTATATTATGCAAGTTCTAGAACACCTGTTTGTCATATTAGCTTTGCCTATTATTCTATCAAACTACGTAACCGATTGGAACCAAAATTGAATCAAATATAGCTTCTACAAAAAATCACACTTAGCATTTTCTAAAATCTGTGTCTGTGTCGGCTAAAGTATGTACGCGCTCTTTTGTAGCTATGGTGTTATGTCGGAATTTTGTAATTCCTAATTTTTTTTTAAATTTAAATTTATTTTCATTCTGAGTGTAATTGTATAATATATTCTCATTTAAATGTTCTTATGAGGGTGAAAGAAACCGCACGTTGTCCTGAATTGTCGTTGTCCTGTTGTTGTCCATTTTGCAGTTTTCACTTCAGCATTTTGAGAGACAATTATTCGTGTAGTCGTAGCAGTTTTGATGTTTTGGTTCTTTTTAATCTCCTTTGAAAGTAAAGTTTGAAAGAGTTTCGAGGCTCTGGATCTGAGCCGTCCCTCTGACGGTTGGATAGGTGGTAAGTACCGTCGCCTTTGAGAGTGTAATTTTGCTGACGTCACTGCGGTAGCTAAGGCTCCTCTATATACGAGCTGACTCATCAAGCATATTGAAGCCCACCCTAGTTTGAAGCGCAATCCATTAGCATTAGCTCTATTCGTATTTTCACTTTAGGAAGTATTATTGAAATAATTTTGGGTGGTTGTTCTCTACCGAACTGCTGTAATCATTCTAGAAAGGGTTTTAGGCTATTTCGTTTTTCTAGAAACGAAGAAAGAAGAAAACAATGGCTAATAAATAGGCGGCGCGATAATTGGATACCCGGTACTGGAGCTTACTTATGCGAGGTAAAATTCACAATATTCTAATTGAAACGTCCTTTCCATATAAATTATTTATTTTAAACACTTATCTAGTACACTTGGTTTGTAATCTAAACATCACCTTGAATGCATTATATTCTCTTCCAAACCTAGAAGAAAATAGCTACAAATTATATATATATATAATTTGAAGCTATATATATATATATATATATATATTTATTAAATATTTATTGCTGTTACACTTTGTTGTATTCTTAGATTATAATGAATCAAGGAATTGGTGAATCCTACTATCAACAAACTGTCGCCAAGTGGAAAACTTGCCATGTTATAGTAATTATGCAAGCATAAGCTAAAGTGGTAAATAAATCGAAATACGTTTATCATTATAGCTACGTAATGATCAACTATTGTTTGAAAATCCTTGATGAAAAAAAAAGCCGAGTTCCGTAGGTTATTATTAGTATTTTCCTCTTTAAATACAAAGTAGTTAACAAACTTTCAAATATGTGAGGCAAACATTCATACATGTTAATAAAAAAACTTCATTAAAGTAAAATTATTTTGAAAAATTTATTCAAAATGTTGAGAATTTTAAATTGAATATACGCGAGTGCCAATTTCAATTTATAGAACATTTACGTATCTAATTTTTTTGTTTGCATAATTACTATAATATGGCAATTTCCAACTTGGCGACAGTTTGTTGATTGTAGAATTCACCAATTCTCCGATTCATTATGATCTAAAAATACAACAAAGTGTATAAAACTTGATTAGATATTGGTGTAACAGGAATAAATGTTTAATATATGTATATATATATATATAACTTTGAAGCTATTTACTTCCAGGATTTGAAGGCAGTATAATGCATTCAAGGTGATGTTTACATTACAAACCAAGTGTCCTAAGATAAGACTATAACAACTAAAAATTATTAATAATCCATATTACAGTTACAGAAATTATAAAATAAGTTTAAAATAAATACTTTATATAAAAAAAAGAAGTTTCAAATAGAATATTGTAGAACTTACCTGGCACAAGTATGGTCCAGTACCGGGTGTTCAATTATCGCGCAGACTATTTATTAGCAATTGTTTTCTTCTTTCTTTGTTTGTAGGAAAGCGAAATAGCCTAAAACCCTTTCTAGAATAACTAGAGCAGTTCGGTACAGAACAACCACCCATAATTATTTCAATAATAGTACTTCCTAAAGTGAAAATACGAATAGAGCTAATGCTAATGGATTGCGCTTCCAGCTAGGGTGGGCTTCAATATGCTTGATAAGTCAGCCTGTGTAGTAGAGGAGCTTTAGCGGTAGCGGTGTGTGTGAGAGACGCCATATTTTCGGGGAGATGGAACAGAGGAAGCGTACGAGATGGACCTACGAGCGGTCTGATACAAATTTTATATAAATTTATAAATTCAAAGATCAAACTTTAAATTGATGATCTCGTCACTGCCAATATCATCCCGAGGACCAGATACTCGTCTGGAGTAGACGATAATTTTGTAAGTAATAATTTGTTTCTAGAAGAGTATAAAGAAACTCGCCTCTTTGGAGCTAAATCCATGCAGCCTGAATGGGAAAGATCCATATTTGTAAAATATTAAGATATATTCTTATTAGACAGAAACAACAAACACAACTATAACAGAAGGTCTTTATTTATCCATATTTGTAAAATAAATGTAAAATATATATGATCCATATTTGTAAAATATTAAGATACATTCTTATTTGACAGATACAACAAACAAAACTTTAACAGAAGGTCTTTATTTCACTTCTTATGAGGCGTACAAAATTTTAAAAAGGCCAGAGCGCTTTCAGACGTAAATACGCTCTTCATCAGTGGCTACATGGAAATTGAAATGATCGTTCATATATAGCCCAGGAAGATGACAAATTTGCATAAATACAATTATCAATAAACTTACGTTTATCTAAGGAGAATCCAAAAATACAAAACATTTTGAACAGATTCAAAATCGAGCCTAAATCATGAAAAGTACAGTAAATTTTACAATTTTATTACACAAATTTCGAATTCAAAACTTTTTAAAACAAATATAGGGGGGGGGGGCAGTCAGGCCCAATCCCCTAGAGGATGACGTCGAAGATAACTATGAAGAGGCTTGAATTGCATGGAGTCGAGAATGAGTCGCCAAGCATAACTCAAAATCTGAACGGGGTCAAAATTACAAATCGACTCGCGGTAAATATAAATAAAGAGGGACTCAAAAAGGAGAATATTACGAGGGTTATTACAATGCATAAGAAGGATTACAATGCATAAGAAGGAAAGTTCTTTTAAAAATGGGTCGGAAATTTTCTTTCCTTCTTATGCGTTGTAACTCGTAATATTTTCCTTTTTGAGTCCCTCTTTATTTATATTTACCGCGAGTCGATTTGTAATTTTGACCTCGTTCGGATTTTGAGTTATGCTTGGCGACTCATTCTCGACTCCATGCAATTCAAGTCTCTTCATAGTTATCCTTGACGTCATCCTCCAGGGGATTGGGCCTAACTACTCCCCCCCCCCCATATATTTTTTTTTAAAAACTTTGAATTTGAAATATCTGTAATAAAATTGTAAAATTTACTGTACTTTTCATGATTTAGGCTCGATTTTGAATCTGTTCAAAATGTTTTGTATTTTTGGATTCTCCTTAGATAAACGTAAGTTTATTGATAATTGTATTTATGCATATTTGTCACCTTTCTGGTCTATATATGAACGATCATTTCTATTTCCATGTAGCCACTGATGAAGAGCGTATTTACGCTCGAAAGCGCTCTGGCCTTTTTAAAATTTTGTACTTCTTAAAAGAAGTGAAATAAAGACCTTCTGTTATAGTTGTGCTTGTTGTTTCTGCTAATTGAAATCAGAAGTGATGCCAGTTTATTTATTTATTTATTCTTTTTAGACTTTATATGAGTAAATTTAAATGTAACGTAGTTTTTAGAATTATTATAACTTCGACTTTTAAGCCCAATGAGCCAAACAGGATGATCTCAAGACCTGAACATGTTCAAGAGGCTTTTTTAAAGCTATTATCTTGTTCAGTTTCAAGACAAGTTTAAATAAAATGAGTTCGGATTTTTGTATGTTATGTCACATAAAAAGAAAATTTTAATGCAGAATAATGGATATGCAATGTCAATCAAAATATTGGTTATTAAATTATTTGAAAGATAATAATATAATATAATGCCTTTGTTTATAATATACAGAAATATATATATTTTTTAACATTTTAAATTAAAAAATTTAACTAACAAATTTGGTAATCATTTAGTGTACATGTCTCTCCTTTTGCCATGTTTTAATATTCCAACCATTGATGGGTTCTGGCGCCCATCACCAGGGAAGATGAACCACTGGGATAGTACGAAAAGGCAATTTATTTTATTTTTTTGACAATTTGTCAAAAATAAAACCAGTCTCATAGAACTATCACTTGATCACTACAATTTAATGCATATTTTGACATTTTTTAATTTGTTCCGTATTTTTCACTGGCCCGTTCTCACAATTGACAATTCGACGTCAGACGTTACAATTTCCCGATATTACAATGGATTACTTCCGGATGTATTTATTTTAATTTATGCAAATGGATATAAATAACTTCGTAAGCATGCATATGAGTTATAATACATGACTTTCTTTGCTTTAGGTTATCATCGCACAGGAGGCCCAATGACGTTTGACAAACCAAAATACAAAGCAGAAATCAAAGATCCCATTATAGAAGCAACTAGAAATATGGGCTATGATTTGACTGACATAAATGGAAGAAGACAAACTGGTAATGTACATTTTAGTAGAGTGTTCCAGTAGCAAATAATTTACCAAACGATTAAACATATCACCTTAGCTTCAGAGAAACCTGCCTGTTTATTACACAGTTTTATTTAGGCTGGTTTATCTGTTTGTTTGTTTATTTGGGTCAAATCTTTAAATACATTTTTGATCCAATTCTTTTACACACATATGTATTTCCGGTTGCCTAGATATCTGCTTGTGTCCTAGGATGAGTCGGGCTGGCTGCTTGGAATTTCAACACAAGTGTATTTGCGATGACAATGCAATATTTCATAAACTTTGAGTTGATCTCCCCTACCCCCATCAGAATTGATATACAGAATGGTCAGCAAACATTCCATTGTTTTCTGTATATATATATATATATATATATAATTACATTTGAAGATACTTTACCTGTAAACATAAGATATGAATACATGATTATTGATTATAAAAATAAAAATTTTGATAACATAGATCTTTCAAGTATTTTAAGAAAACAACAAGTCAATTTTCCTATCATCAGGAATGTTAAAGTTAAAGTAGCATCTAAATATACATTACCCCTTTGGCGTAGATTGTTTAACTACAATAAGGTGTGTCATAATGTATTGAAAAATGATCCAATCTGCCCTTGTCATCAATATTCTACACTTAAGAACATCAAGTTTGGACATGTAATATCGGGCGATCTTAATATTCTGGAAGGATCTGCTTTGAAGAAAACATTTGAATTAGGAACAAAATATAGATGTGACGAATATCCATGTATTGGTGTGAGTATAGTGAATAATATTGACGATTTTATATACAAATGTGCTGTAAAATACAGTATTCCTACTCAAGTTTTTTAAGAATGGAAATCGGAGGTAGCAAGTAGTATCAGAGTGAAATATACAAATTTCAATGAATACGTTGAATCGGGAAATTTTAAAAGATGAAATATAGAGAAATTACAACAGGAATTTGTCATATCATATGTTGATAAAGTTACCTTTAACTTTTCTTTCACTTGCCAATATTTGTATAATAAAATGCTTATTAAATGCTATCAAGATATAGACGCATATATACAACTTCACCAATCTAAAGGTGAAATTGAAAATCGTATTAAAGCAAAATATAAAGTTTTAGGTTATTATATAAATTCTATTAGATTTCCTTACATTACACTTATTCCTAAACTACATAAAATTCTATAAAATTTAGACCTGTCACGAATGGATATAAAACTTTTTTAACTATTGCCAACACAAAATTATTAAATCTTTTAAAAGAAATTATGATAAAAATTAAAAGTAATGGTGTGTATTTCATTAATAATAGCATTGAAGTTATCGAAAAACTTAAAAATATTCCTGACTTTACACTACAGAAGTTACGACTTTAATGATCTTTTTTGCAACATAGATATAAAAGATTTATTTACATTTCTGATGGAATATTACGAAAAACACGAAATGCAAAACAAAATAAAAAACATGTCTACAAGAATCTCGTTGAAAGGGTACTTTTTGAAACTGTTTTATATGATGGAACAGATTTTTATAAACAGCGATATGGCATACCTATGGGAGGGGGTTGTTCCTCTATTCTCGCTGATATCTATTTGAATATATACGAGGAAAGAACGAATATATTAAATGAAATGATTTATATTCGCTACGTGGATGTTATTTTATGTGCTTTTTCTGATAGTCAGTATATGTACATTAGACTTTACCTTTTATCCTCCCAACTTATCTTTAACAGAAACATCACATAATCAAGTTCAAAGCATTGATTTCCTTGATTTGACCATATACACAAAACCAAATGGTTCTGTAGGAATCAGACTGTATGATAAAAGAAAAGACTTTACATTTAAAATCAATTACGTTATACACTGCACTACATGCTTACATCGTAATGTATTCCGAAATATAGTATTAAACTATTTGATAATAAGTAAAATTTTAAACAGCTGTGAAAAAAAATCGATATGAATGCGATCATAGTTTTCTGAATGAGGCTATTGCAAAAGGCTTCCCTAAACGTTTTCTTTGTGTCATTATAAGCAAGTTTTACAGTATAACCTTAACGAAATGTTACAGTCTGTATTTATATAAAAGCCCACATGAAGTTTGAATAGATAGAAAACTATGGCATTGTCATGAACGTATTGGAAATGAAGATGCCGGGTGTTTTTATACAAAACTGCAAGATAAGACACTTGGTTAATACTTACGTTTTTTAATACTTGGTTAATACTTACTTTTTTTAATACTTCGTTAATACTTACGTTTAGGTTCTGAAGTATGTACAGGCAGTGGCGCACCCACGGGGGGGGCCGAGGGGGCCCTGGCCCCCCCCTTGGGCTGACAAAGCAAAACGCGAAGGGCGCTGTCAGCACAAGGGAGAACTAGGTCTGCCTTCGAGAAAGTATAAAAAAAAACATTTACAACCATTATTGTAATAAATAATTTTAATCATTGTGAAGAAAACAATTCCAGCATATCCCAACACTTACACTGAATGTAATTATACATATAAAGCTCTTTATCGTACTGTACAAATTATAAATTAATTCGCACTAAAGGCGCCAATTCTGGAAACCCGTTCTTCTTAAGACGTTTCTACCTGTGATTGAATTTAACTAATGGACTCGTCCAAAATCACGTGACCCAAATGCCTTCTCGCTGGAGTCGTACTATACCAGTGCTGTGTAGAGTGACGTCACAGGCGCCTCCGTGGCCCTATATAAAGAGTGAACGGCGGGGAAGCGGCTGTTCGCTCGAAAACTCGAGGATTTCGTTTACCCAGTGAGAAAATTGTGGAAGTGAATAAATAGATCGTGCCAACGCTTCGCGAATTAAGTGTTGCTGTGAGTTGAAATAAAGTGCGACGTTACGACACAAGGTGATAACAGTGAATTGGTAGTTTCGGAACGAGGGCCTGCGTGGTGAATAGCTGAATTTAATAATGGTCCTGAACTTTCAACTGATCTTACAGTGAAATGCATCTTTAACGATCAGTGTGTGTGTTTATGTGCGTATTTCGGCTATATAGCAAATTTTGTTCTTGAATAACTGAGGAGCAAGGTAAAAAAAAAAGACAATGAGTGAAAAACGAAAAGGGCTAGGTCAACAGACACTGGGAAATTATTTAAAAAAAAAAAAGTAAGATTGAAAATAGTGACGTTCCCAACGACGTTTCCCTGAGCTCTTGTTACATTGATGAGGCTGCAGTCGAAGCAAGCAACAGCCGTGACCCTGGGCTGTCTTCAAACGCTTGTGAGGAGGTAAAGGTAGGACAAAACACAATACCAAACACAGTTGAAATAGAAATTCTGGCTGCAGATATTTCTAATTATGTCAAGAAATCTAACCTCACAGATGAAGATAGGATAACAGCGTTAAAAAATCTTTGGGAACCATATGCAAATTACAGTTTTCCTGCTACTGTCACTAGTGCTGTATCAAGTCAAGGAAAACCTCACCACACTCGGAAGTTCTGCTCATCTTGGCTGAGTAAGCATAACTGGCTAGCTTACTCAAAGGCAGAGGACAGTGCCTATTGCAAATTTTGTGTTCTCTTTGCACCCCATGAAGTCGGTTTAAGATCCACACAAGCTACAGGTCAACTTGTTTCAAAAGGATTTAATAATTGGAAGAAGGCCTTGGAGAAGTTCAGTCAACATGAAAATTTTTTCTATCATAAGGATTCAGTTCTCAAAGCCGATGAGTTCTTAAGGGTCACGGAAGGAAAAACGGTTCCTGTGGATCAAGTAATGGACAGAGGAAAGCAAAAACAAGTTTTGCAGAATAGGGCTATTCTTAAACCTATTATCAAAACAGTGATTTTTTGTGGAAGGCAAGGGCTGGCCATGAGAGGGCATAGAGACTGTGGGGATTTGGACGTATTGTCATAACCATGCCAAGGCGAAGGAAATTTTAGAGCCCTTTTGCGACTCCGAGTTGATGCAGGAGAAGAAATACTGAAAACTCATCTACAAGGTTGTGCAAAAAATGCAACTTACATAAGTTGGAATATACAAAATGAGATTATTTCAGCATGCAATGATTCCACTGTGAAGCACATAGCAACTGAGGTGAATGAGGCCAAATGTTTTGCGGTTTTATGTGACGAAACCACAGATATTGCAACGGTAGAGCAAATGACACTTTGCGTTCGTTATTTGAAACGGTTTGAAACAAATGATAAGTATAAAATTGAATTTAAGATAGTGGAGAACTTCCTTAAGTTTGTGCCCCTGACTGAAACTACAGGTCGAGCAATTGCAGATGCTATTCTTAAAGGCCTTGCAGACTGCAACATTGATACGTCTTTCCTCCGTGGACAAGGGTTCGATGGAGCTTCTGCAATGAGTGGAGAGTACAATGGCGCCCAAGCAATTATATATGAGCAACACCCCAAAGCCCCCTACGTTCATTGTGCATCACACTGTTTGAACTTAGCCATAACTTATTCATCTAGAGTTCCGGATATCCGAAACAGCTTTGGAATAATAGGGAAAATCTCTAGTTTTTTCAACACACCAAAACGAAACCTTGTTCTCACCAGCAAAATTAATGCAGCTAATCAGGGAGAGACAGAAATCAGTGCCAAAAAACTGAAGAAATTATGCCCTACTCGTTGTGTGGAGAGACATGATGCCGTCACAGTTATGGTTTCATTGTTTGATCAAGTAATCGAGGCTCTGGAGGAGATTACTACCTGGAATGACAAGGAGACATCAACAGAGGCTCATACCTTGTTATGTTCAATGTTAACATCACAGTTTGTCATAGCACTTGTTTCAGCTGACAGATTACTCAGCTACAGTGTTCGTCTGAGTGAAAAGCTGCAGGAAGTTAACCTTGATCTGGCAACTGCTGTGAGTGACGTAGAAGACGTTTTGAAAGCTATATCTATAATTCGAGAGAACGAAGAGAACGAGTTTCACCATCTGTTTGAACAAGCTGTTAAGAAGCTGGAACAGCATGGAGAAAACATTACTCTACCACGCCGTGCCACCAGACAAATTTATAGATCAAATTTCAACGTACAGACTCCTGAAGAATACTACAGACTTTCTATTTTCATTCCATGGATTGATAATTTCATCACTCACCTCCATGAAAAATTTCTCAAACATAAGGAATTTCTACAAAGTTTTGCATCTGTCATTCCGAATGGAAGGCAGCCGACACTGGAAGAAAACGAGAGATTTGTTGCCTTATCAAGGAAATTTGCAGATGATTTAGGACCCAGATCAGATAATACTCTAAAAGATGAACTACATCTGTGGTACATGAAGGTCTTTGCATTGAACAAAAAAACTAAAAGCCCAATCGAACTGCTTAACTTTTGTGACCAAAGGACTTTTCCAACTGTGTTTGAACTTTTAAAAGTGTATGCCACCCTCCCAGTATCAACAAGCAGTGCTGAGAGGTCATTCTCCACAATGAAGAGGTTGAAAACTTACTTGAGAAACAGTATGAGTGAAACCAGACTGAATGGACTTGCGTCAGTGAACATTCACCGTGAAGTGGAAATTGATCCAGACCAGATAATTAATGCTCTGGCTACAAAGAAAAACAGGAGGCTGGACTTCGTTTTATGAATATGTATAGATCATAATTGAATAATATAACAATATGTAATCATGAGAGAGTGGTTGAAAACAAGTATACAGTATAAGCAGACCAGAACAAATAATTTTATCTTCATCTATTTCTTAATTTGTGTTGTTTTGTATAAATATCTACTACTACTTCTTCTAATCATTCAATTCTCTTGCACTGCACTAAAGAATTGTTAGTAATTTGATAAAAATAAATGTACAAAAAAAGACAACCGCCTTGTTAATTGATATGGCCTCTGATCATTTTTTCTCGGAAAATTTATCGAGGAGTCATCCTCCTTCATAAAAATTTTGTGCACCAATGGCCCCCCCCTTAGGAATATTCTGGGTGCGCCACTGTGTACAGGGACGGTTTGTGCTGTTATCTGTTAGTTATTTGAAGTATTGGTATAAGTATAGCATTTTTTTGGTTGTAATAGAAATTTTGCAATTTCTGTACTGTTTTGTTCTTTTATTTTTTGTTTTAAGTATAGAGTACTTGGTTTCCGGCAGTGTTTCAACTTTCGGGAGTGTCGTCATGACATTAAGCTGGCTTAACCGGGAAGTGGGGGTAACAATCCCCCCGGCTACTTTTAATACATTGCTGTTCTTATCTCTTATATTTCATTTATATATATATATATATATATATTATATATATATATATATTTATTATATATATATATATATATATATACCCAAGATATACCATTAATAGAATAAAGCTGTATATAAAAAGAGAAAAGAGAATGGACTGATGTGGTAACTATAAGACTGTACAACAAGCTCTTGTATCTGAAAAACAATAAAAGTAATTATGATGGTATCATATGTTATAATTTTTAAAAGTATTTCTGTTTATTATGTTCCATAAGTATCGTGAAGGTAAGGAGACTGTAAAGAAGACTGTATATATATATATATATATATATATATATATATATATATATATATATATATATATATTTAGTTATTATGTGCCATAAGTATCGTGAAGGTAAGGAGATAGACTGTAAAGAAGTGTGAATTAAAACTTGTATATGAGAGCAAGTAAGAATGTAATTTAACTCATATCTAAAGCAGTTACATAAGGTACTAATCCCCGAGTTACCTACATAAGCGTATAAGGTGTAGATACTAATGTATAAGGTGAAAAATTGCAAATCAGAAACAAAGTGTAGCTGTATGAGTTCGGTCTTTCCTAGATCCCAAAAATTGTGGATATGAAATAAATGAAATAACAAGAAAGATCAATCATGCTTAAAGCATTGATTATGAAACACTTTCCAACTTCAATGCAATTTTATTTAAAAATGTCTAAAATGCAATACATTCCTCGATAATATTTTAAAACTTATCACAATACTACATTAATTTATTATATTTGAAACCTTAAACCTTCATCGAAAAAAATTAACTTCATTCAAATGACGGCATTAAAGTATAAATTGCCTGGTTTAAATATATCTAAAATGTGATACATTCCTCGGTAATAATTTTAGAATTATCATAATACTACGATAATTTATTATATTTGAAAACTTCATCGAAAACAACTGAAATTCATTCAAATGACGTCATAAAAAAATAACACGCCTTGCTCTCTCTATAAAAGCAACATTTCATTCATAAATAATTCCCCCATTCATGTCATTCATCACAATACTATAATAATTTATTTTATTTAAAAATTAAGACCATTGAGCTACAAGTAAGTAATCTATATGCGTAAAACTTCAGCGAAAAATATCGTCCTTCTCTTTCTAAAATCAATGAATATTTCATTCATATCAGCTAAGCAGACTCCATGGACTAAATTATTTTGTGTTAAAGAATTACAGCGATTCTAATACAACTCATTCTATATATTTTGCTGTTTACATTTCACATAGGTGAAAAATAGGATTAATAGTAGAAATAATCATATTTGGATGAGCATTTAAACTGAAATATATTGTCATTGCGTTGTTTTAGTATGTAGATGCACAGAATTTAGGCAAAAATAAAGTAGTTTTAGGACGGATACAACACTCAATATGAATTAAAAAGAACTTTAAAAATCACGATTTTGACACAAGATGGATGCCATAAATCATTTTGAAGTGGGTCATGTGATCGTTTCATATCATGGACACGTGATCGCTTCATATAAGAGGTGTTATTATTATTTTAATTTTTATTTAAAAAACTACTAAATATATTTCGCTGAATTTTTTTTATATATTTTATGGAACAATTTGAATATGGCCTAAAATTTTCGAAGCAATTTGTGAATTTTAAATCCGCTTAAAAAATGCTTGAAAAATTAGGCCCCATAGGGCTCAATATATTCCATTTTTTCAACCCGGGTTCAATCCAAAACTAATTGAGTGATATTATTCATTTATATTCCCATAGGTCCTATGGACCGTCTGAACAACATACTAAAATTTCATTTTGATTAAGTCATTTTTACGGCAGTTATCGTGCTAACGGACAGACAGACAGACAGACAGACAGACAGACAGAATGAACAAAGTCATAAACACTTTTCAACTTTGTTGTAAAGTGTTAAAAAGATTATTAATGGAATAAAATGAATATGAAAAGTATTAATGTATTTCTGAAACCATGTACGTTATCAAGGGCCATACATTTTTCATTAATGCTGATTCTACGTTCTTGTGTACACAACTGTAAAATGTATTACAGACCTGATGTATATATATATTTATATATATATATATATATATATATATATATATATATATATATATATACATATATATATATATAAATATTAGAATCGTAAATCTAATGGTAGAATGGAAGAAGTAACTCATAATACACTATCTTAAAAATTTTTTATATACATACAGAATACAATGAAATAAAATGAAATTCAACAATAAAGAGGAAATTATAATACATATTGCAGTGCAGATAGCTAAAGATAATCAACAAATGTCAATGAAGAGGGATCAAAGAAAGGAATACCAAAATACTCAAGCATTAAAACTTGCACGTGGAATTAAGAATAGTTCATTTCGAAAAAAATCTTTATCAAGTCCTAATATTCTAAACGAAATGAAAACAAAAATGCTTGTTTCTGAAACACAAGGTAGATTTTATCTATCTCTCTATCTATCTATCTATCTATATATCTATATCTATATATATACATATATATATATATATATATATATACACATATATATACATATATATATACATATATATATATATATATACATATACATATATATATATATATATATACATATATATATACATATATATATATATATATATATATATATATATATATATATATATATATATATATATATATATATATATATATATATATATATTTAAACCCTGGAGTGTCTTAATAGAGCAATACTTAAATCATTATATATATAATCAGAAAATTCTTAATTCTTATAAACTTAATTCAATTAAAAATGATATTAAAGAAATACAAAATGATTTTGTCATTACATATGTTGATAAAGCAAGTGGTAACTACTCAATTATTTGTAAATATTATTATAAAAATACCCTTCAGTCACACTTACTTAATAATCAAATCTATAATTTACATAAAACTAACCTTAAAATCTTATACAATAGAATATCAGCCAAATATAAGCAAATCCATCTAAAAAATAGTTGTAATAACATTCCATATATTGTTTTAGTACCCAAGTTTCATAAATCCCCTGTTGCTTTTCGAACCATTACCAGTGGGCATAATTCTTACATTACTAATGCTGGAAAATTATTATTAAAGATATTACATGAAGTATCCTTGTCAGATGAAATCTCAAATAATTGTCATATTGTAAAAAACAGTTTTGAATTAGTTAAGAAATTGAAAACTCTTACTAATATTCATAGTATTTATACCTTTGACTTCAAAGATTTGTTTAATAATATAAATATAGATGATCTGTATAGAATTATTTTAGGAATTTTTGAAAAATATAATATCAACCTAAAATATTCAAATTTTCTTTTTAAAAAATTACTTAACTTCACTCTTTATGAGAACTATATTCAACATGGTGGTACTTTTTGTAAACAACAGGTTGGTATCCCACAAGGGGGGTGTGCCTCATCATTGTTAGCTAATCTGTATTTATTCTTCTATGAAAAAAACATTAATCCAAGCTTGCATAATATGCACATGTTTAGATATTTAGATGACATTTTATGTGTATCCCCAAATAATATCCTTATAGTATTAAACTTTTATCCAAAAAAATTACAATTAAATGCAAGTACTTATGACTCTAATGTTGCAAACTTTTTAGATTTAAATTTAAATTTACAAAATTGTAATATGGTTATAAACTTGTATGATAAAAGACAGGATTTTAAATTTAATACATCAAAAATTCAACATTTTGACTCTTGTTTGCATATATCTGTATTTAGAAATATTATAATATACCAGGCTCTTAGAATCAATAAAATTTGTGATGAATATTATAGATTAGCGCATTTTATGGAATTATTGAGTACAGCGACTAATAATGCATATCCCCCCAAGTTTGTTATTAAAATTATCAACTCAGTGTATCAACTTTCACTTGATAACATCCTAGAAAACATTCCCAATTATAGTGACTAACATACAGTTAAAAAAAAAAAAAAAAATATATATATATATATATATATATATATAATTATTTATTAATTATATAAATAAATAAAAATGCAAAATAATTAACTAAGTCAAAAACATTAGAAAAATCAAAAATCGGAAAATAAGATGCATTAACATTAATGTTTTGAATTTTATTTTCGCAAAAAAATGTAACTTTTGTCAGTATTTAAACTACGTTTTGAGCGCCCTTATAATGGTGTATAGTGGCATTCTCGTTTATCCAGTTTTCCTCTGAATTACTTGTTTAGTAAGAATTTTCGTCTTTGATTCATATTCATATTCAGGATTGCATATTTGGGAAGTTAATATTCTGAATTGCTTGTCCGGTTTCTAGCTTAGACTCACTGGACGGGTCTGGGAGTATTACCGTAAACGTTCGTACTGCCTCCCTGGTAGAATTTAGACTTGTTCATTCCGGTGCGTGCTTCTAGATTAAGCTGTTGAGGTTGATCACGATACACGTGGTGGAAGAAGAAGGGTTCATGCCGCATGGTAATACAAATTTTCTTAATGTATCCTATTTCCATTTTTTCAATTTTTGTTGCCTGTAGTCTGAGTTTAAGCATTTATAGTGATGTGCTATTGCTTAATCTGAAACAGGCATTTGTTTGGGTTAATTAAAATTAAGTACTCAGACCTGAAGATGAATTTAGTTCTGATTAATCATCGAATTTGCGACGGTGCTGTTCTTTTCTCTTATCGGCATTATGGCTTTGAATTTGCTTCTATGGTGATGTTAATATTACTTGAATTGTTTTCATACTTTATATTTAATATAAGTTAATATTTCTTGAATTGTTTTATACAAGTTCAAGATACATTACATTATCAATTGGCATTCTAATTTAAGTATTAAGATATTTCGTAATATTCTAATTAATCATTTTAAGCGTAGTGCACGTATGCATTCTTTTAAAGAGGATCGGATTGGACATGATACTTTATTTATAAAGGAAGCTTTAACGCAAAGTTATCCTTTTCTTTTTATAAGACAGTGTTACAATGTTGTGTACAGTAAATTTATGGATGCATTTCAAAAAGACTTTGGCAACACAGTTGTTTACATGTAATAAATGGCAACGTTGCTGAGCGGGATTATGAATTGGTCTTATCGAAGGTCTAGGTGCTTTGGTAGGATGATTGGAATTGTTCAGGTATTTTATTTATTATTGTAATTCGAGGTTTTAATTCAAATATATCTCTTTTATTTCTTTATGGAGGCATTGCCGTCTACGGATGCACGTTCTTGTGTGATTTGCGTCTTCTACTTTGACGTTATTCTGAATTAGGACCACAGGTGATATATGGCTCCGGGAGTGTTTCCTAAGGTGTAAAAAGTCGACTTGTAACCGGGAACTAAGGGTCGCCATCCCTCTAGGCCTTTTATATATGCCCTGGTCGTCTTTTTCACTTTATTCACGTATTCACGTTCTTGCAATTTTTGACTTTTTATTTTTTCTCGACATTAAGTAGCTGCATTGCGCTGTTATGTCTTGAATTTGCTTTAGTACTATTTGTACATTGATAATTTCTGTTTTTTGACATTCTTATATATATATATATATATATGTACATTTCGAAGATACCTAACGAAGATGCCTTGATCTTTATAAACTAGTATTAAAGAAAAATATTCTACATAACGGAAAAAATTATTAGAGACAAATAAAGGGAATACCAATGGGTATCCTTTAAGTAAGGACCTTACTTAAAGGATATGGCAGAGGTATAGAACGATGAAAGTATAAATAACGTATTACGCATGCGTAAACTGCTTTTATATATATGGGACTCTGTCATTTGGTGCATTTCCATTCTTTTGCTTTCCCTTGCAATCCTGGTTGATTCCTATTTGTTTACTTTGCACTGTTTCGAGTGTTTTGGCATGACACATCTACGGAAGTATGGCTTCTGCATGGCATTGGTACCGTGAGTGTTGCCCGGGCATAAAAGCAGTCTTTTAAACGGGAAAGAGGGGTCGCCATCCCCCTCCAACATTTTATGCCTTGCATTTGGTAAATTCCCTTCTTTTTTTCATATGAATCTTACACAGTGAAATCCCGATTTTACGTTTCTGAAGGGACTGGGTGAAAAAAACGTAAAATGCGGGAAAAATGTAAAATACGGGAAATACATAGAATGCAAAAATCAAATAGAAGAAAACTAAAGGGTAGAAAAAATGACTCTTTCAAAAGGTATAATATGTATATTTTACGAAAAGAACATTATTAGACATACCATTTTAAGATCATTTTAACACATTTAGTTACGGATCCTGGCGTTTAGGTTGAAAATAGTCCGTAATATTGCATTGTTTTTTAGTCATTGAGTTCAAAGTGAATGCAGCATCTTCTAGAATTGAAATACTTTGCAAGTTTTTATCCTGATCTTTATAAGAAAGAAAATAGTATTTCACTATTTGTAAGCTCTTCAATGAAAGAAGGGAATACTGAAAGAAGGGACGGGCTGTGTTTCCGGTTGTTCTTGTTCATATTCATCGACGGACGAAAATTCCATAAGGTCGTCTACGGATGGAGCAGTAGCTCTTTCAGCTTCGCATATTGCAAAGTGTTCCGGGATGTAATCGCCGAAGTCATAGATAAGTGCTTCGTTGTCCTCCGAGTCCACCGCAGCTGATTCTTCATCTGTTCCCGGTTCATTAGACGCTACGATTCCGCTTTCTTCAAAAGAATGGGAAATGCACTGTTGTGTAACGTTTCTCCACGACGCAGAAATAAAATGCATATAGCCTCCAGAACATTTAACTTTAGTTTGCAGGCGTCATTTAGGCTTCCATTTTCCAGTTCAGCTATAGCTTT
Source organism: Amaurobius ferox (assembly GCA_951213105.1). Taxonomy (NCBI): domain Eukaryota; kingdom Metazoa; phylum Arthropoda; class Arachnida; order Araneae; family Amaurobiidae; genus Amaurobius; species Amaurobius ferox. Next base: position 79,182,667 of record OX578147.1, on the reverse strand, counting down.
CCGGACAAGTTGCTTTCTGTAATAAACCTTGAAAGATCGAATAATGCCGAGATAACAAGGCTGCAATTTGCTTGTACAATTTGAAGGAAAAAATACGACACGCACATTAGACAGCTGCAAATCCGGATCAATGAACAAAATTATTTTACGATTTTGCAACTTCATTTGTTTGTTTAGTTTGCGCAAAAAGTCTTCGAAAAGGACTTGGGTTATCCACGCGTTTTTGTTTGCTTCGTACTTGGTCGGAAAACTTCTAACGTTTTTGAAGCATCGTGGTTTGCGCGACTTTCTAACAACAAGAGGCGTCAGCTTCTCATTTCCATCAGAATTACAGCATAGTAAAACCGTAAGGCACAATTTAGACATCTTCCCTCCATGGCAGGAGTCTCCTTTAGTAACGTAACTTTTATCAGGTAGGAGGTTAAAGAAAAGTCCGGTCTCGTCCGCATTGAATACGTCCTTTGGCTTGTATCCTTTGGTCAAATTTGGTAGATTTTTCTTCCATTCTTCTATTGTAGCTTCATCTGCACTTGATGATTGTCCCGAAAGCGATCTATACACAAGATTATGTCTTTCTTTCATTCTGTCAATCCAGCCATTTGAAGCTGTGAAGCCTTTCAAACCACCAAGCCTATCGGCGATTTCTAGAGCTTTTTCTCTTATTATCGTGCCATTTATAGGTACATTCGTGGCACGAGCATCTTTCAACCACTTTACTAAGATACCTTCCAGCTCGTCGTTCGGCGATTTTTTCAATGTTTTCCGTTTCTTGAAATTTTTTTCACCCACTTTCTCGATGTTTTTTTCAATGCATTCTTTTTTCTATAGTATGGATTGCAAGGTTGTCACGGGAATTCCTTGCGATTGAGCGAACGCTAATTTGGTTCCGTGAAATTCATCAAATTGTTTAACAATTTCGGCTTTTTCAGCAACAGAAAAGTTTTTGCGTATTTTACTCGTCATTTTGGCACAAAAAGGTTAGAAATGCGACCACCACGTGCTAAACAGCAACTGAAAGGCTTATCTGAAAACGTGGAGAAGGGTAAGACCTGCCTCCCCCTCCGCGACGAAAGAAAAGGAGCCATCCCATCTGATTGGTTAACTGGAGTGTTCTTCCCCGGGAAGGGAGCAGTCCACGACAGCGGGTGTTCAACAAAGGAATGGGGAGGGGGTGGAATCCAAGAAGACAGGAGTCTGGACAGGAAGACAGGATTTCAGAAGACAGGAGTCTGTGGAATGCGTTTCTATTTTCATGATTAACTTTCAACAACGTGGATTAGCTTTAAAAAAGCACAACAGGAAAAATAGTAGTATTGCTTTTTTTTTTGCAAATTTTTTTGTAAATTATAGCAAATTTTAATTTTTTTTTTACTTTCCAGTCCAGGGAAAAAACGTAAAATGCGTGAAAGTCCATAAATAACAAACTTACAATTCGGGTTAAATTAACATGTATTGGTATACGGAAAAATGGGAGCTGATGAAAAAAACGTAAAATGCGAGAAAAACGTAGATTCGGGGGACGTAAAGTCGGGGTTTCACTGTATATATATATATATATCAATAAAATTGAAATATTTTCATCGAAAACTATGTATAAACTATTGTATGTGCAAAAAAACCCATCTCTAGAATATCTGTTACAAATAAGTAACTACAGACCAAGATTAAGAATACAAATAGAAGGTAACATATAAAATTACAAACATCACAATTAAAAAATATATATAAATATAAATAAAAAAAATGAAAATGAAAACAAGGCAATAATGAGAAAAGGCAATAATAATAAGCTCAAGATAAAAGATTAGTACATTGAGAACAATCAATTGAAACTACACAAAAAATGGCGGGTAGTTCGAAATTGAATTCTCATCAGGACAGCCATATAATTCGAATTAAAACCGATAGAATAGCCAGTTTCTGACAATGGCGATGGTATTTAACAATAGACACCATTGGAACTGTCTACTGGCTAGTGGAAGGAGAAAAACCATTTGAATTATAAATCAGAAAATTAAAATAGAAAAACCTCCTCGAACAGAAATATTAACTCACAGGCACTGCTACCACTTGTAGGTTGAACATGATGCGACTGGGCATTTCACCCCACTTCGTCAATGCGAGTGGGCACCGAAATGAATACATTTGAACAAAACATAATTTGTATGGATACTTTCAAAAATAGTAATCAGTATAGGACTCAGGACAAGTGAAAATTAGTCTTTCGAAAATAGTAAACAGTATTAGACTCAGGCCAAGTGGTAAGTTAGGTGATAAGAATGGGTAAATCAAAAAAGAGTTATCCAATCAGCGATAAATAATGCATGTGTAAAAATATTACGTGGTATATTTGAAATTATTAATAATATTATTTACAAATACTTCCGGATATTGATAATTTTGACAAATGCGTTTAAGTTAATTGATGTGCAGAAAGTGAAACTGAGGATCAGAAAGTCGATGTATTCGAAATAGCTGGTTTAAAATGATGTTCCTAAGCAATTGAATATAATTACAAGATTGATATGATTGCAGCTTTATAATAGTGAAGTTGTGAGAATCTTTTTTATCGTATAAATTGGTGATTATATGATTATTGAGGGTATCTAAATTGAGGTCTAAAAAATTTACAGTTTGACTAACGCTAGGCTCGTTAGGAATTAATTCTAGGTTAGATGGGTAAAAATCAATATTAATTAGATAGGAATCATCAATGATAATACAAATTGAGTCGCCAACATATCTATATAATATATGGAAGTTATATAGTTAAAAGGACATTCATAATAATAAAGATATAAGTTAGCGAGAATACTACTACTGCAGCCACCTTGTGGTACACCAGATGTTTGTAAATAAATGTTATCACCTTGGATAATATAATTATTGTATAACATAAAGTGTAAGAGCATAGGAGAGTTTTTCACGTTAAATGCAACATTATTGGAAGATAGATAGTCATAATAAAGAGAGATAGTAACTTTATATAAATCTTTAATGACAATCTAATTAAACAGGTCTTTAAAATCAAAGGTATGGAAGCCAAGAATTTGAGGAAGCTTGTTAAGGTGATTAACTAAATCAAAACTATTGTTCAAATTGAAATATCCTGACTTCCTAAATTTAAGAGATTCATTAATTCTAATTGAACAGTTAAGCAAGTACTTACTAGCTGCAGTGGTAAAGGTATTATGTCCACAAGTGACTGTTCTAAAACTGAGAGGTGCTTTGTGGAATTTAGGAACGAAAGTAAGATAAGGAAATTAAAAAAACTTACAATTAATATTTAATTGTGTATATAATTTTAGCATTTCAGTTTTGATTTTATAGACTGATTATTAATGGGTTTAAAAATTTTATTATTCTGTAACAGAGTAATTCTGTAACAGAGAAGCATAATATTTTTTACAAATGATGGCTTAATTATTAGAAGCTTTATCTACATAAGTTATAACAAAATGTTGTTGTAGTTCTTTAATAGCAGATAGGAGTTGTTTATAAGGATACCTAGGCTTCGTTAATTTAATGTTTATAATAACATTTTTAAGAAGATGTAAGGTGCTATACTTCCATAGATGGAATGTTTCAATAGGAATGGAATGTGAACATGCAAGTGAAAATATGCATTTATCAAACTCAAAAGATATAGACTGAAGAAGTTGTTTGGGTTGATGGTAGAATGGAATGCGAAATTCAGACCCTTTATTCATAATTTCCCTAAGTATATCATCCTGAACTGTACTGAGATCCCCAGTAATAATTTGTCCATGAGAGGAGTTGACATAAGGGGTTAGATTTTTATTGCTGCATACACATCATGTAAGGTCATCGGAGTTTGGAAGTGTCCATGTCCTGGAAACTTCATTGTAATTGTAAATAGTTTTACCAATTGGTAAATTATATTTGAATGATTTTTGTATTTTGATATCATTTACCGGTAACACGTTCTGATGTTTTACAAATGAATTATTGAAGTTAAGAGAATTAAGAATTGGGCGTTTATGAGGCAGATTTTATAAGAATGATGCAGAAATGGGGGTGTCATTATACACACCATTTTTGATTTTCCTGAAATTTTTATGGTGGTTTCTTCCAATGATTTTAGAAGACATGTAATTTTTTCCCCCGGAATTTTTTTGTGGGCTACAAAAATTCTTAAACCGGTCGCGACCCAGTATTTTTCTCAAATCGCCATGTCTGTCTATTCTATTATCTCTGTGCATTGAGCATCAACCCAAATAATTCTTGTGATTATAACATGACCTTTAGTAGCTAAATTGAATTATTTTGTAAATTTCATGGCTGACCTTCAGTTCAGCCTGGCAGAGTTGGCCAAACTTTGTCGCGGAAAGTGAAAAAGCGCCATATTTGAGACCTCATTGGCCCATGCACTGAGGGTCAGCCATAGTTTTCGGATTTAACTTGTGTAGTACTACCCAGTATTACCTTAATTAGTTCATTTGTTGCATGGCTCACCCTCAGTGCTGCTGAAAAATAGCTTCTTTTGTATCTAACGAAATGAAAAAGGGTCCTTTTGGTGGTCCTGCACCTCAGTGCACTGACGGTCAATGTGGAACTTGAGAATTGTATTTCATAGTATGAGACCTGTCTTTTAACAGAAAATTGACAGGACTTTGGCTAATGGACTTGCGAGCACATAGGGCTTACTTCAATACATTATAGAAATGGAATATATGGTAACAAAGCATACAATTAACTGTACAGTTAGTTTATAACTTATTCACTTAATGTCATATGTTTCTTTATTATATATGTGACTAGTCAGTAGGCAACCATATCCTTTTTTTTACAATGTCATCTAATTTTACTTCCAGCGTAAGTAAAACAAAAATAACATTGTAATTGTCAGCAATCATAGTACCGGTAGCCTAGTTCCGAGAAAATAATTTTTAATGCAATGATGTACATCCTAAAATTGAAAAAAGATTAAAAAACAATGTTTATCATTCTGGTAAAACATTTTTATAGAAATATTTTAAAATAGTATTTACAACATCTTTAAAAGAAACAAAAAAGGTGTTACAAATATTTTATGTTTTTACCGCAATGATAAACGTTGTTTTTTACTCTTTTTCAGCTATAATGTATGGTGTAAAACATAGTATTCCTATTTATAACAGCCTATTACTATTTTCTGATATTATTTTGATAATAGCACTGTTACTTTTCAGTATCTCACAACACTTTTCATGATAGACAACCTGACAGCAAGGCAATTCAAAATGGCTGAATTGTGGTTCAAGTGCAAACTTGTGAGAAACTTATATAATTTATTTTTAACAAGAAGTATGGATGAACAAATGTGTCAGTGTGATATGTTCATTCCACAGATTCATGTACGGTACATTTTGGCAGCCATCAAAAAGGTGTGCACACGATGATCCTACAGTGCATCCTGCTAAGAAAAAAGAAACTGTTCGCATGGCACCATGGAAGGTATATTGACATTGGAATTTGAGAATTCCGTCTTTTCCAATGGGTGGCATGTTATGTAACAAGCACAGAATAATTCATTATAAGAACAGTGCAGCAGAAATTGAAGGTCAGAACCATTCAGAAGAAACATGTAACCCAAATTATCAGCCTCCAGCTAGTATTTTATATATGAATGAGACAGAGAGAGATCAACGTAATCAACAAATGCACACCTTTATAAAAAATAAAGCTTCTGACATCAGACCTCTCAAATTCCAATGTAAATATACCTTCCATGATGCTATGCGAACAGTTTCTGTTTCCTTATCAGGATACACTGGCTGCTCAGGGTGTGCACACATTCTTGATGACTGCCGACATGTACCGTACTTGAATCTGTGAATGAACATATCACACCTTTAACAGTAGAAATGTCTTGTTGACTTCTATTACTGATAAGTTGAACTTCAGAAACATTTTGTTTTCATCCAATTTTTTCCAATTGTTTATTTACAGATAGTTCAAGACCACTAAGTTGATATGAACCTCTCTTTCTTGACGCTTTATGGTCTCCACAATCACCTTTCTTATGGAAGACGCATTGTTCATCCATACTTCCTGTTAAAAAAATTTATACCAGTTTCTGACAAGTTTCCACTAGAACCACAATTCAGCCATTTTGAATTGCCTTGTTGCCAGGTTGTCTATCATGAAAAGTGTTGCCAGATACTGAAAAGTAACAGTGCTATGATCAAAATAGTATCAGAAAATAGTAATAGGCTGTTATAAATAGGAATACTATGTTTCACACCATACATTATAGTTGAAAAAGAATAAAAAACAACGTTTAACATTGCGGTAAAAGCATAAAATGTTTCGAAAGTGTCGAAAGCCCAGACCACCCGACTCGTCCGTAGACTAAGAGCAACTATTTGGATGGCCGGGAGATAAAAGTGCCAACTGCACGCGGTGTTCCCAGGTGGTCACCCTCCCAAGTACTAACCGCGCCCGATGCTGCTTGACTTCGGTGATCGGACGAGAACCGGTATTTTCAGCATGGTATGGCCGTTGGCAAAAAGCATAAAATGTTTGTAACACCTTTTTTGTTTCTTTTAAAGATGTTTTAAATATTTTAAAATATTTCAATAAAAATGTTTTACCAAAATGATAAACATTGTTTTTAATCTTTTTTCAATTTTAGGATGTACATCATTGCATTAAAAATTATTTTCTCGGAACTAGGATACCGGTACTATGATTGCTGACAATTACAATGTTATTTTTGTTTTACCTACGCTGGAAGTAAAATTAGATGACATTGTAAAAAAAAAGATGGATATGGTTGCCTACTGACTAGTCACATATATAATAAAGAAACATATGACATTAAGTGAATAGGTTATAAACCTACTGTACAGCTAATTGTATGCTTTGTTACCATATATTCCATTTCTACGATGTATTGAAGTAAGCCCTATGTGCTCGCATGGCCATTAGCCAAAGTCCTGTCAATTTTCTGTTAAAAGACAGGTCTCATACTATGAAATACAATTATCAAGTTCCACATTGACCGTCCGTGCACTGAGGTACAGGACCACCAAATGGACCCTTTTTCATTTCGTTAGATACAAAAGTAGCTAATTTTCAGCAGCACTGAGGGTGAGCCATGCAACAAATGAGCTAATTAAGGTAATACTGGGTAGTACTACACAAGTTAAATCCGAAAACTATGGCTGACCCTCAGTGCATGGGCCCATGAGGTCTCAAATATGGCGCTTTTTCACTTTCCGCGACAAAGTTTAGCCAACTCTGCCAGGCTGCACTGAAAGTCAGCCATGAAATTTAAAAAATAATTCAATTTGGCTAATAAAGGTGAGGTTATAATCACAAGAATTACTTTGATTGATGCTCAATGCTCAGAGATAATAGAATAGACAGACATGTCGATTTGAGAAAAATACTGGGTCCCGACTGGTTTAGGAATTTTTGTAGGCCACAAAAAAATTTTCCGGGAGAAAAAATTACATGTCTTCTAAAATCATTGGAAGAAACCACTATAAAAATTTCAGTAAAATCAAAAATGGTGTGTATAATGACATGCCTCATTTTTATAAAATCTGCCTCTTAAAGAAATTACTCATTAAGCTATTTTAGTATGTGGATTTGAAGAATGGAGTAGGTGGTAATTTAAGAAATTTGTACGAGAAAGAAGCAAATAATGAAATAAATATTTAAAATGCTTATGAGTTAATTTTAATTTTAAAAAATTAGTATAAACAATACTTAATTTGCATTTTATGACTTTATATTACCAAGTTCTAACAGGTAGAAATTTGAAAGTTTGAGAATAATTATATTGTAATTTCAAAATGTTTGCATTGTAATCAATAGTTTTACTTAAGTTACTTTTTTCTTTGCCACGCTTATATCGCTTTTTACTAGGAGTTGATGACTTTGAATACTGAAAAAGATGTTTATATACTGAAGATTTATTAGAATTGTATTCAAAACTATAGTTAACTACATTATTGTTATTATAAATTTGATTTAAGCCATAGGGGAAGATAATTTTATATTTTCAAATGTAATAATTTTCAAATACAAATCTATCAGTGAGTGAAATTTTAATATCTAAAGTATGAAGGGATACATTTTTAAATCCGTGTGTAGCAAAGTGCTGATATTTAAATTGATTTTTAGTAGGAAGATTATTAAAGACTTTATGGTCAAATTTTTTAATATGATCCCTGTGTACATTCATTCTCAGATGTAAAGGGTTGCTGGTTTGGCCAATATAGGATAAATTACAAATTGTGCAATTAAGTTTGTATATGCAATTAAAAACTTTGCAGAATTTTTGTGAAGTGGAATTTTTATTAATTTATAATGGGTCAGCATAAGGACAAGTTTTGCACCTAAGATTGTTGCATCTATTGAAGGAATATGATTTAGATTGAGAGTAGGTATGGTATTCCTCCAAATCGTCGATAACGCCTAATTGATCAATGTTTGTGGATCTATAATTATCGCAATTCATAATAACAATAGACCGGACACTAGGTAATTAATAAAATGTACATAACGAATTTTAATTAAAATTCTTACTATAAACCCATTCAAAATCTATTTTGTCAGGTAAGAATTTCAAATTATAACTAATACCATAAAGAAGAATTAAAACGATATTTCGGACAGTAACAAAAAAAGCGGAGTAGATAAGATCTAAGTGAGATTTTCATACGAAATATTCATAAATAAGCGAAGTGTGGACAAATAGAGTCATATTCATCTCGAATGGAAGATATACAAAGCCATTAATACGTATGTGTCTGACTGAATCCCTGCAACCGCAGGCAACAGAGGGCCACATATAGTGGAAAAACATGTCTAGATTAAAATGTAAAAATAAGCAATAAAAGATATTGACGTCTGGGTTAACAAAAAGATACAGAAAGATATAACACAAAAAACACAATAAACTCTAATGCCTGCCGAGAGATGTCAGCACTACACACACATAAAACGAGTTTGGGAATCGAGTGTGAAATCTACCAAAAATAGCAATAATCCGCAGAAAAAATCATAAAAGCGATGAGAGAACTCAAACCAAAATACTCCATAATGCGAAATGTGAAGACATACCAAAATCAATCAATTGAAGGAATGAAAGGGTTAGCTAATAAAACAATATCCATAGAGGTCCATGTTAAGAAATAGATGAGCTTGTAGTTAAAGCATAGAAATGCATTAGCGATAATAATAAACAAAATAAATTAAAATTAAAATTATAATAAACTCTGCAATAAGCGCAAATGCAGTTTTACAACAGGTTTCACCTTTTTTAAAGAGTTTTCTGCAAATATGAAAATCAAAAGGTAGATGGTTGAATTCAGAAGTAAATAATAAATGTAACAGTACAATTAAATAATGTAATAGAAGTCAGTATGTAGAAATCAGAATATAAAACAAAATATAGTACAGAATATAAAACTTTCATCATGATATTGCCCAAAGCAGCTAATAACATAATGGATTTATAAATAAAAATTGAAAGATTTTAATCGAAAACTATGCATAAACTACTGTATGTCCAACAAAACCCATCTCTAGCATATCTGTTACAAATAAGTAACTATAGACCAAGACTAAGGATAAAAATTGAAGGTAACATATCACTACAATGGAAAGGGGGATGAGAAGAATATTAGGATACAAAAATCACAATTAAAAGTATATATAAATATAAATAAAAAAATGAAAACAAAACACGGCAAAAATGAGAAAAGGCAATAATAATAAGCTCAAGATAAAAGATTAGGACATTGAGAACAATCAATTGAAACTCCACAAAAAATGGCGGTTAGTTCGAAATTGCATTCTCATCAGGACAGCCATACAATTCAAATTGATGAATAAATTATTAAAATATTTTAATATATGGTTTATATTGCTTATTGAAGATGCTATCAATATTGATTATTACCAATTTAGAGTTGCGCGAAATATAACTGAATTGGGTACTTCGAAATAGTTTTAGATGTTGTCGTGTGCAATTACTGCCAAATGTACAATTAATTTACCGTTAAAAACAATATACAGTGGACATTATTCATTATTTTTTCAGTGAAAGAAGTAAATTAATTGCTTTATATACGGAAAGCCATGTGCTACTCAGATCACATTTTTGCTTTTGACACCTGTGGGATTATCATATTTGATACCCGTATGATTATCTTATTTGATACCCGTATGATTACCTTATTTGATACCCGTATGATTATCTGAGTATACATGTGTCCTCTATGTAATGATAAGCTGACATTTATTTCTATGACGTAGGAATGTGTGACTTCCAAGCTACTATTCGGAACGGGCTACGATGCAGCACTGCCAAGGCGTATTTAGTACCTGCAGACGACAGGCCAAATTTAGACATTGTTGGAAATGCCTTTGCTCGAAAGGTATGATTTGAGTTTTTTATTGCTTTTCCTGCAGATTATAATGTACTAACCATATCACCTACAATTCAAACGTTTCCAATGACCAATGATTAATAAATGTGACACCTAGACACTTAATAAAAATTCTGAATTTCAAAAACCGTTTCAAATTTGATAAAAATGAATACAATATAGAATATATTTGAGAAGCAAAGTGGCGCAAGTTTTTTGAATATCCCTTTTTATCGTCACATATAATTTGAATTTTTCTTAACCCGGAAGCAGAGGTATATCGAATTTGATGAGAAAAAGTACCTAGTTCTTTAACTAGAGTGGTAATCCTTAATAATTAAACAAAAGTATATTTTTCTTATATTTTTTTAATCATGTGTATATAATAAAAATATGTATATAATATATTTGTTTAATTAGCAATTAAGTAAATTGATTAATTGATTTTGAGTTGTTTATTGCTTCTTTGCACTGTAATTTGTCCTTAATTTGAAATTTTGAAATTTGAAATTTTTCCCTTAGTCTCAAAGTTGAGACGGATCATACGACATGAAAACCAAATGTTCTAATCACAGTGGAACTACTGGATAATTTTGATACATAGATTGATCGTTCTCTAACTCAGTTCAGTGCATATTAGTAAGTCCGTTAGACTAGAAGCTGAGAAGGATAGAATGAGAACAAAACTCAGATTCTAGCTAGAGTGGAATTGATCGTTACTTAAGTAAAGCTGTTTTGATTTTGTTTTTACTTTTATTTTGCTACGTTACTCTTAATTCAATTTTTTGATATTTTTTTTTCTTAGTCTCGAAGCTGAAGTGGATCAAATACCACCAAAACCAAGAGTCTAGGTATGGTACAAGAGGGGCAGAAAATTGATACATTGAGCTACTTTGCTCAATGGAATGACCAGCCGGAGATAGTCGGTTCGATTCACATTAAGTGCCATATTTAGATAAATATATCATTTTTCAGCTACGAAATATTTTATTTACGCCACAATATCTTCACTCACAGACCACACATTTTTCTGAGCAGTTGTGATTTGAGGTCTTGTCGCTATTTCAGCAGATCTGATGTAGTCTTAAATTATCTGATGGGCAATCGATTTTAAATGAAAAATGCTGTTTTGTTATACACGTAACAGTCAAAATTTTATTTTGTCTTCCAGATTCTGTTTAAAAAGCAGATACACAGCAAAAAGCTTAGGGCCTATGCAGTGGAATTTGATCATATGGGCCAGAAGAAGACTGTTAAAGCTAGAAAAGAAATCATTATTTCTTCAGGGACCGTCAGAACTCCACAAATCCTGATGTTGTCCGGAATAGGCCCTAGAAAACATTTGCAAAAATTTGGGGTAAGTTGTGTCGTTTGATTTTTTACCCTCTGCATCTGTTTAACGGCATTATATCAATGATAAGACTTTTTCAGACTTTTTTGTTTTTGTTGAGATCCAGACCGTCCGAGAAAGGTGTAAGGTTACCCAGACTTTTTTGTGCAAAAGGTAATAAAATAATCGTCGCACAGGAAATTTTAATAAATGAAGGACTTAAAATTTTTCCTGGTTGAATCAGAGTAATGAATTTGAGTTCGATACAACACTTGTCTAGTACATATACCAAGCTCTCTGGAATGCCACTATATGTGCCGTTCACTGCAATTATTACTTCATGCACATTATACCTTTACAAAATAAGGCCGAAAGACGTCTCTAACCTAAATTAGCACTATATTTTCATTCTTTCTTTTGCGATCGTTTGATCTACTTGAAGGAAATCTATTTAGTTGAATCTAAGGTATCTGTTTAGATGGCCAGGGATGTGCCACAATATTTATGCAGGAATCTAATGGGGGTGGCAACCACGCTAACCAGACCATAATTTTCCCATCCATCAAATCTCGGATGGACTTTTAGACCTATAGATTTATCATACGCATACACCACATAGAATCAGGGATTGTTTTGGGCGGCGTAGGGAATCGAACTCGGGTCCTCCGAGTACCATCCTCATTGCTTTTGTCATTAAGCCATCTCTGCTCCAATATATTTTAGTTCAGATTTTAGTTTATATTTAATCTGCAAACTGTAATTAGGATTCATTTAACCTCAAAACGATGCACTACCAAAATGAAAAGCTGATTCCAGGACTCCTGTATTGCGCCCAAACGCACTATCTGTCTTATATCCCATGAGATTTACGGAATAACAAATAATTTTACATTATAATATTCTATACCATATAAAATTGTGAAAGTTGACACATTTGTAGAGAAATATTAGGGGAATACTCACTGATGCAAACTCTTTCTCGATTTAAAATTAGTCTAGGAAATATTTAATTTTAAGGTCAAAAGAAGAGTTTTTGAGCTGCGAGTTCGTGTCCTAGAGAGACTAACAATAGAAAAACCTCCAATTTTTGTGGAAATGTACCTACATATTTGAATTTTTGCAGAACGGAGCCCCATTTTCAAATTTCGTTTTATTTAATAAGTAATTCAATTTTTTATGCATTTCTGAAGTGGAAATTTTCCCTCTGTACGGGCAAAGATTTAATTGGTCGAGAGGATTTTTAACTTCTTTCTGATTGGTTTCTGGCAGAAACGTTAAAAAATGGACGAAGACTGAGTTATTGAAGCATCAAAAATTTTAAGTGTATAAATATTTATTTCTAAACATGACTACAACATTGGTAGTGCACTTTGGAAAATGTGAAATGTTAACAACAATATGGCTTATAGCTTATATCGACAGACAACCAGAGCCTTTCGCAACCATTGTAGTCATGATCATCAGGATTTCATTCTTATATTGCACAACAATTAAATGTTTTATTGTTGTAAATATCTTCATACTGAAAGCGTAACACATACTATGAGACTCTATTACGAACAAGCAGTAAATCCTACAGTTTTGAAATTTTGCCATTTCTTCCTAATACAGTAAGCTATCGTTCTTAATAGTAAGCGGCAAGAAAGGATTCCCGATGCAGATTCAGAGAGCGCCAAGAAGTAGAAGACGAAGCCTCCCAACTCACGAAACGATATTCGGAGTTAGTGAGCGTAGAGATTTAAGGGCTGAGCTTGGTGACATTGTTCGCGAAATTAAAGGAGTTGGTGAGCGTCAGCCAATGATGAGACGAAGCTCCTCCGTGGACATCACACCTGCGGCGAGCTGCGATTATTGAGTGCGGTAGTCAACGGATGGCGGAGTCCTGGGATTTTGAGAGCTTCACCGAACATGGGATCACGTAGACGATCCTGTGTGCCGTCCGAGTTAAAAAAGCTCGTGAAGCGAACTCTGGGGTGAATGTAAGTTTACAATGGACGATCTCCAACAGATGCATTACGTCTGTGCAGTTTGCGGCACGAGATTAGCGAACGTCAAGGACTAGGAAGCGAAGTCTCTCGAATTGCTAATCCAATTAAGTAGGTCAATGAACGGCATCCAATGGAGCCCCGGGATTCTGCGAGCGTCCGTGAGCGACAGTGATTTGGAGGCGAAGCCTCTCGACTCGGAAATTGAGTTACGAGATTAATAACCGGGATTCTGAGAGCCTCATTGAGCGTGGGACACGTAGGTGGTCGTATGCGCCGTCCAGATTGGAAGAGCTAGTGTAGCGAGTTCTAGGGCTGGTATATTTCAGTTAACAAGGCCTGTACCCATTTGCACATTACGCCTGCGTAGCAAACGGCACGAAAGTGCTCACGAAGCTAGCTCAGCGAGTGGGAGACGAAGCGAGTTACGGAGGTTGGCAAGCATATATCTATATATATATATATATATATATATATATATATATATATATATATATATGTGTGTGTGTATATAAATATATATATGTATATAAATATATTCATGTAGAAAAATAAGACATAAATTATAGGTTGTAGAAAGTAGTTGGCATATCTTAAAATGATAGAATATAAAAGAAATGTAATTTTGGTAAAAATAATTTTAATATTTTTATTTTATATAAATGGATTTGAAATGAAGAAGAAGATTAAAATCAACAAAAAGAACGGCGCAAATATTAAAATAAAACTACACTGATCAAACATTCAAAGCATAAACAACACATACACAGATCAAGACACCTAATCAATCACCATCACTTCTACTCCAAAGAACATGCGTATCCAAAACTTTTGGGAATTTTGAATTACTTTATTGTATTACGTTATGTTTTTCTTTTCGAAAGTCTTCAGTAACTTGGGCATCGAACGAAGCATCTGCTAATGGCATCATACTTTAACGATTTTTGATTTGATACCGGATTCATGGCACAAACTTATACCAATGAAGTTTGTATTACAGGACCGTTTTGTAACACTGCAAAATGACGTAAGAAAGCAGATGCACCGATTAAAATAGTTTTATGAATTAGAAGAGTATTTAATTTTAATGCCTTGAACATATTTTTCAGATTCCTTGTGTGAAGGATTTACCCGTGGGACAGAATCTGCAGGATCATTATGCTGCCAGCATTCCATATAAGACCAATTCAACGAATATTGTACTAAAAATTTTAAATCCTATCAATATACTAAATTTTATAAAAGACCGAAAAGGTAAGTAATTAGTGAGTCCATTTGACTATTGGTTAGATTTTTAACTCAATTGACTCATTTATCTCCAGAACAATTATTGACAGTTTCACAGTTTAAAGAATATCCCTGTACTTCGTCAATTAATATTTTGCAACTTCTAATCCATCACCTATTTACTGGTTCCAGTTGATTCAATTACACTGAAGGGCTAAAAAACCACCCTACCTAAATGCAAAGTAATTTAGAGAATGAATGACATTAATGGCAACTGTCATGATGAACATGAATGACAGCTGTCCGATGAACGATTAAATCTGTCATACACTTCCCACATCAATAAATCAAGCCACCCTACTTACCTTGGCTCCCTAGATCCGCATTGGGTTCGCAATGTCATAAAGCGTAACTTCGATTTCGCTCTAAAGTACAACAAAAAATGCTTTGTAAACACATGTTTTGTAAACAAATAGCATTTTACAACTCTTTCCGAGAACTGAAAACTGTAGATAATTTTTAAACAATTTAAACTCGACAACCACTTGTGGAATTTTGGTTTTTTCTCTTCTGCTTTTAATCTTCTAATGGAGATTCAGACTTTTCTGATAAAACATCCGAAGTTTCCGTGGTGCAGGAGAAATTATAAACTATGAAGAATGTTTTTGGACGTTAAATACTTATGTGACCGTTGTCATTTCATAATAACATACATAACATTTGTTTCTATGAGATAAACCATGAATAAAATCACCGAATCTGTGACAGTGTTAATTCAATTTATTCAGAAAATAACCGAAACTCCTGCTATATTACACAAAGAATCAAAAGTAAAAAGCTAATTTCAAAATCAATCGCTAACATTCGAATGTTTTGATGAAAACAACGAAATATTCGACGAAAATATTAAAGACTAAAAAATTACTTCAAAATCAACGGATTAATTGATATCAGCCCAGAAAGAGAAAAAGAGATTTATAATCGAAATACTACCTCCTTCTCTCCGGCACATGACTTACCTGCAACAGAAACTTATGAAGAACTATCGAAATTACTCAAAGAACACTCATGTAAACCTTGTCATTTCAATACGATTACAAACATCTATATAAATAAAATTGCAAATATGTCTGTCTGTGTGTCCCATAATCACGGGAGAACGGCTGAACTGAATTTGATGAAATTTTGTGGGTGGCCTAGAAATAGCCCCACTTAATATTTAATTTGTGTTGTGAGTTTCTACGACCAGTGGTTTTTGAGATATTAGTAAAAAACGAAATTTTCGTTTGTCTCATCATCACGGGAAAACGGCTAAATCGAATTTAATGAAATTTCGTGAATGCCCTTGAAATAGTGTCCTATAAACTTAGTCTAAGTTTCGAGTTTCTAAGACTAGGGGTTGTTGAGATATTAATGGAAAACGGAACTTTTTCCAAGGAGTTCTACTCTCCAACTCCGTGGTTTATCCAAACGGAAAGGATGAAAATCGTTTGTTTAAAACGTCCAAATGAAATAAAACTTTATTTCCGAGTTTAGTGCAGGATTTTTGCATTAATTAGTCACTATAGTTAAACATGAATTGTTTGAAACATGAATTTAAATGAAAAAAATCTACCTCCATGGTTCATCTTTCACAAGCTTTTACTCAACGATGAAAAGTATAAAGAAATCAAAATGGCTATTTAATTTCGCATTTTATGAAGAAGATTCTATCTTATATCATGTTGCTCAGAAACGCAATTAAATTAAATCTGTCTGTTAATTTTAATTTTTGATCTATATTTGGGTGGGTGACCATCTGAGAACACCACGTACTGTTGACTCATTTTAGTCGACGTGGTGACTGAGTGGTCAAGGCCAGCGTTTTCAGCGATTGATTGGCCGCCACGTTGTGTGTTCGAGTCCCACGTAAGACATGGATGATTGTGTAGTTGGGCGCAGTGTGTTCCCACCACCACTGATGCGCTAGGGCAACGTTTTTGACGGCTAAGAAGTTCACTGTTCTGGCTGAGATATAGGCGAAGATGAAAGGGTCAATGCCTGGCCATTGGAAAAAAAATATCATGTTGTTCGGCAACGGAATGAAATTAAATGCGTTGTTAATATTTATTATTTTTTTTTCTATTTGTATAATAAATAAATGGATGTAAAAATATATTTTATAAATGAACGGTTTGATTGATCTTTTAATTATATAAATTGCGGACTGCATACATCACTTTCATTCATTTTTGCAAAGAGGTTTCAAGCTCACATATTGTGTTTACACAATAAATTCATTTAGCCGATTGTTGAATCAGAAAAAGAGTAGAACGGGTTATGTATCTTCTTATACAATTTTACTGTTTTCATTTAGTATATACAAACGGGATCAGGATACTTTATTCTTCAGATCTGCAAATTCAGAGTTACGAATTTAACGGAATATCTCTAAATATCTTGGTAACTTTTCTTAAACTTTACCAAATTAGTGGAAATGTGTCCAAATTGATAAAAATGACCCAAATCAATGAAATTAATTTTTTTTTAGAATAAAGTGCTGAAATGATGTTTCTGTAGCATTTGTAGGTCAGTCCATCCATCCTACTTAGTTACACATTTAACGATTTTTTTAATAGCACCAAATTGAGAGAGATAAAAATATTTCTAAATCCATGAAAATATCATGGAATTGATAAAATCGCGTTTAATAAATGAAATTAATTGTGTTTTGTTAGATGATAGTATTGTGATAATGTTTCGTCAATTTGTCGCAAAATGGGACTATCAGTTCTACAGTCCCACTTGGCGATACATTTGGCGATTTTTTAAGTTATCGCTAAATTGACGAAAATGTCGCCAAACC
This sequence comes from Amaurobius ferox, assembly GCA_951213105.1. Lineage (NCBI taxonomy): Eukaryota > Metazoa > Arthropoda > Arachnida > Araneae > Amaurobiidae > Amaurobius > Amaurobius ferox. The sequence continues at coordinate 79,164,892 of OX578147.1, read as the reverse complement.
TTCCATGGAGTTCGCACTATTCAGACGATATGATTCCCATCAATTTATTTGAAGCAAATATCATTTCGTTAGCAACGGATCCAATATGTTATGCGGCAAACGATTTTTATTAAATCTTTTCCGATTTGAATAATAAAAAATATGTATATAAAATAAATTTCATTGACATTGAATTTTTTGACTAGATAATATCAATTACGGTCTTCAGGTTTAAACATCATTATTATTGATATTTTGGGGGACTGTTGATTCAGGGATTATTGATATTTTCAAATTATTATGCCATTGTCTTATTATGACGAAAATTGTTGAAACTCATATATAGTACGTCGTACGAGTAATCTTATACAAATGCACGGGTATATCTTCTGATCCACGACAATATAAGTAATTCAGGAATATTGGCATATATTTTGATATATATTGGCATATACTGGAATCAATTACGACCTTTTGTTATTAAGATTACGAGGAATTTTTGATACATTCAATTTATTACGTCATCTCTTTTATTTTGGCAAATATTTTTGAGACACATATTGCAATACGGGTAAACTTCTACTAACACACTGGCATATTTTCTAATCTGCGACAATATAAGTAGTACGGGGTTGCATATATTGATTCAATTCCTTTTTTTCTTTGTAAATTTGCTTACAAAAGGGGACAGGATATTTTATTCTTAAGATCTGTCCGTGGAGATAATTTTGCATAGTGAGAACAGATATTCTTAAACTTATCTTTATGATCAATAAATTTAATATTTTAATAGAATTTGCACATGATTACGAATTATAAATTTTTTATATTATATACTCCGTACGAAGAACGGGTATGCTGCTAGTAACAAATAAGAGCTGCGTTTTGGTTATTGTCCGCATTTATGATTGCTGTACGAAGATATTTTACATGTTCTTTCTTTAATGTTGATGGATTGTTTCACTGATTATTTCACTGATAATTTAATCCATTGTATTCGAGATTTGCGCAGACATGTGTTGTATAATGGATACAAATTGTTATTACTAAAGTATACATAAATTCTACGCTTGATCAAACTCGTCTAACGGCCCCACAGTGCTGAAAACACCTGTTCTCGTTAGATCACCGAAGTCAAGCAGCATCGAGCGCGGTTAGTACTTGGGTGGGTGACCACCTGGGAACACCGCGTGCTGTTGGTACATTTCGGGTGCGGTAGCCCGGTGGTTTGCACGCTGGATTTGCACACTGCCACAACTGCCGCCGTGCTTATGCAGAGTACGATCACATTAAACACGTGGGTCCGTAAGTCCTTCCGAGAGGTTGGTGGTAGGGGAAGGAGGGTACGGTTCCTGTGGATGCCTCCCCCGCTGGGTTTCGGTCTAAATTGGGTGGCACTTCCCGGCCGTCCAAATGGTTACCCTACACCATTCTAGTAGGTCGGACGGTCTGGGTCTCAACAACAACAACTTGATCAAACTCATGTCTTTCGCTGTAAACCAAAATGTCTTTGTGATTACATTAACAATATCAACAGCTTAAAAACGATATAATAAAGACAACCAAGTTGTTTGGTAAAGAAATATCTTTATTAGTAGCACCATCTATGGCGTATATAAAATTACAAATCCAACCTTGTATCCAATTAAATCCTTGTAAATTTTCCCTGATATATAGTCTGTTTTTCTTTGCTTTTGACGACACGTTTATTGGTTGTCCTGTATTTTTATGGTATACTGTTATTTATGTATTTTGTAATTTACCCGTTTTAAATGTATCAGATTTTTTGAAGATCAATATACAAATCTTGTCTAACATATTGACGTCCAAAAGCGCTCTAGATTTGTAATGTTGTGTACACCATAGATGGTGCTACACTTTTTTACCAAACAATTTGACTATCTTTATTACATCGTTTTAAAATTTTTGCTAAATGGGCGTGTTTCAATGCATGTTGAATATGTACAGCGTTTTCAAGTCTCGAATGAGCTTTCACACATTCATATTCCATATTGTCTACATCTCTTCTATATTTATTTCTGTTATAATCAGTTTCAGAATATATAAAAAACACATATTTCATGAGATACTAGAACGAATTAATCGACGTTGCCTGGGCCCTAAATAAGAGCCCACTAATTATAAATCGATTAAGTGCCCCCTACTTAAATAGTACAGAAACATATAACATCATACTCAATTTTCAAATCGCCTGTTTTGAACTGAAACCATTTTCACTACAAAAATAAAATCTCTAAATTACAAAATCAGAATTACAATTTAAAATATATTCGGCACACCGCTCAGGAAAACGCGAAAGAAATGGCTCGGACCCTTCCTCTTATTGGCATATGCGAATGTAGATGTGTCTCCGCCACGTTTCCTTTAATATGTAACATGCAGTTCTACCTATTTGAGTTTTAATTCCAAAGTTACTAATTGATCTTCACATCTTCTCAAGAATCAGGTAAGAACTTCTAAATTGGAACCCAAATAGATTGGACCTTATAGATATCTTTCTCAGGTTATCCTTTTAACATATTTTGTACAGAACACGTTTGCCGTTTCATGTTTTAATACACAATGAATAGCAAAATTTGAAGCTTCCAACGAAAGCCCAAATTTATCATTGTGGAACTATGCTGTAAATTATCTTTGCAAATTTTAATATTTTCTTGACAGGACCTCTAGCATCTGTGAACGAACTGACACTTCTAGCGTTTTTGGATGGCTTGAAAACAAACAATGATACTCCTGATTTTCCAAGACAAGAACTCTATTTTGGGGAGTATGCATCATTAGATGCTTTTAAAAATTATAACATGAGATCTGAGGTAAATATAAATGTGTGTCTCAAAACTGTGAGATCTAAATAACCTTTCGATTATTTTTTCTCTCAGTCTGCATTATAATGTATATTTTCTTAAAGTAACAAATCTAACAGATTCGGTTGATAGACCAATCACACCGAGCTAATCATCCTTTTCTGCGTTCCTAAGATAGAGTACGAATATACTTCGGATCGTGAGAGTTTCAGTCACTTTTTCGAGTAGTGGCTGCGTGAGTTGGGGGTTCTTGGGTAGAGAGTTCTTGAGTGCAGGGTTTTTGGAATGAAATAATGATTCTTCAGTAGTATCTGCATGAGTAATGGCTTCTTGAGCAGAATACACTTGAGTAAAGGGTACTTGGAATAAAAAAGGGTTCTTTAATAGACCATGATGGATTCGAGAAGTGATTGGAAGGAAACCCCCATTCGATACAACGATGACTAGGAATAGTCTAGTATTCGAGATGTGGCAGCAATACGGGCAATGTGGCAGCAATAGAACGCCGGGGTAAGTATATAAGCATTGTGGATACTTATCCATGTAAGCATAATCACCAGCACTGAAATTGTTCCACTGGAGTTTGAAGTTGCTTTGGTAAAAAGAACTAAAGAATCATCTCAATAACAAACGAATTTATATGATAAAAGTTCATAAAAGGATAGAAGTGGAGGGGTTATAATAATACCTTACACCATTGCAGGTATCCGGCCGTCCAAACAGTTACCTTACACCTTTCTGGTAGGTCGGACGGTCTGGGTCTCAACCATTGCAGGTATAAAAATTATTATAATTTCTACAAGAAAAAATTTAAAATTCTTGTTTGATGTAATTTAATTCCTCATTCTTTCCTTATCTTCTGTCATGAGCAAAAGAATGATCGTAAATCAATGATGCTCGGGTTATAAAGGAATCACGAGGTTAAGTTTTTGATTAATTTGAAACAGCTGTAGAGAATTTTAAATAATTAACATTTACACAACCAATTTTAATGGGCCAACGGCCGTACCGTGCTGAAATCACCGGTTCTCGTTAGATCACCGAAGTCAAGCAGCATCGGGCGCGGTTAGTACTTGGTGGGTGACCACCTCGGAACGCCGCGTGCTGTTGGCCATCTCGGGTGCGGTATCCCCGTGGTTTGCGCGCTAGATTTGCACGCTGCCACAAATTCCGCCGTGTTCATGCGGAGTACGATCACGTTAAACATGTGGGTCCGTAAGTCCTTCCGAGAGGTTGGTGGTAGGGGAAGGAGGGTACGGTCCCTGTGGATGCCTCCCCCACTAGGTTCCGGTCTAAATTGGGTGGCACTTCCCGGCCGTCCATACAGTTACCTTACACCTTTCTGGTAGGTCGGACGGTCTGGGTCTCAACAACAACAACCAATTTCAATGTAAGACAAGGTTTTAAGTTGCACAGGTAAAGAAACATTACAGAGTAATTCAAACATTAAACGAATTCCCATAATAAAAGTTCATCATTATTTATTTCATGACAAAATTTTGATACTTTATAATTAAATTGGATTGGAAAGTATACTTCATTCATATTAGTTTTCATGTTTAGAACCTATTTTACTCCAGACATTATACGCAAGTTATTAAATTTAACTTGCTTAATGAGTTAGAAATAAATAATATTTATAGAAATTACACATATATATATGGAAATTGGGTTGCAAAATGTACAATGTGTATAGATTGAACTATTGATATAACTCAGATGTTAACAGAATGAACAACTGTTTGAGATGTCAAATGATCAGTGAGTAACTGTAACTAAACAATTAAGATAAATATTGAATAACAATTGGAATAGCTGTTTGCAGTACACGTAACAACTATCCTATATGCTTTTTGATCTGGGCTTTCCCATGAGGAAGCAACACGTATAATAAAGACAACCCCACATCCGGAAGACACCAGGTGGAAGTTGCTACTTGTAATATGGTTTGCCACGATGCTATACCAGGTTAGAAAGCACACGGGGAATTTATTACTTGTAATGTAGCCCTAAGCATTTTCAAAGCTCGACCAACATTTAATCGGCTGTAATTAAGATATCACTTGCGCAAGTACAGACGGTAGTTCAGTAAATAATTAATTATAGGTTAGGTGGGGACATTTTCCATTTTGATTTATTGGATTATTGGCTGACGATTTTTGAAGGATTTATTTAAAAGGATCACCGCCACTACACTTTACACTACGGAAGTGCAATCAACTGTGGGCTATTACACATCCGCTGCAGTATGTGGCCTTACAAAAGGCGTTAACTACATCTCCAAACTTTTTCAAAAAGTAACAAGGCTAGGTCGCCGAAGGAGTCTAGTATTTTATAATTTTGGATACATGGACACCGCCAAACTAAACTTTTGTTCCATACACGATTGATTGATGACATGTTATGTTATATTAACTTTCCATTATGAGCGCAATATGTCTGAATGCACTTACATAGCTTGCATGTTTTTATTTAACATGCATATAATATGACAAAAATTGTATGCTTCTAACGCTCTTAGCAATCCTGGTATGTGCAACATACAGTTGTTTTAATATTCATTCAGCATGTCTTAAGAATATTTTAAGGCTGTCACAGACAGAGAAACTCACGCTCTTCAAAAAATTGCGTTAAAATGTTTTAAATGATGTTTTGTAAGTGTGCAAATCCTAATGCATACTTCTTGACCCTCTGTTGTCTATTTTTGGAGCCTGGACAGACATTTCGGCCCTGTTTCCAGTTCGACAGGATCTAGACGGAGAAATAAAGAATCTGACTCCGTTGGGTTCTATCTTGTGAATAATATTATAAATATGCAAACATTAAGACCGCTACGCCATCGGGTAGATATCTGGAGGATCTGATCTGAAAATACTTTCTGACCCCGCATCTCTTCCTATCTTCCTATCTTTTCTAAGCATAATTCTAGTTCGCTTATGATCTGTTCCAGGAGTCATACAATGAATATGAAATGATTCATCCTTCTACGCTTGAAGAAGGCCTGGAAAGTCTATACGAAAAGCCCCATTTTCTCCGTCTCCGAGAGAATCAAAATTCGGAATCTGTTAAGATCTGCTCCTAACAGTGTCTGCTCCTGCATCTGGAGCAGTCAATACTATAAATATGCAAAGATTCACCTTTATGGGTCATTGGACTGTTTCTTAACGGTCTGGAAAGACAGAAACGCGTGAGGCAATTATTATATAGATTATTTCATGCAAAAGAATGCATAAAATGACTTCTTCAACATCGTAAATTTTGGTTCTCGTCAAGGTCTCCCTCTATCCCTTGAATTTCAACGTATCGAGAGTTTATGATATATTCCAATAATTAAACATTAAATTTCAACTTTTCTTTCAGATGTATCCGCAAATATACGGTGGCAACGAAATGCATGGAATGTACATCTGCTTTGCGTCACTTTTGCAACCCTACACCCGAGGAGAGATTCTACTAAATTCCACTGATCCACATGAACCTCCTCTTATCAATCCGAACTACTACAAAGATCCAAGGGACTTGAAAGATGTAGTTACAGGTATGAGACAATCATTACATTGAAATACATTAATTTCATAGCTTAGTAGTCGCTACCATTCGATGCTGGTTACTATCCACTCCACGAAATCATATGTGACAAGTCATGGGACGAGGGAAAAACCATCATTGACCCTGTTGGATAGAGTTTAGTGGTTTTCTAGCATGTAACTTACCTTTCACGTTATTTCCCTTAGACGTCCCTATCTCAGACATATCCCTTTTATCAATCCAAATTACTATAAAGATACAAGGGATTTGAAAGATGTAGTTACAGGTATGAGACAATTATTACGTTGATATACGTTAATTTTATGGCATAATGGCCGCTACCATTGGATTCTGATTACTATCCACTCCACTCATATGTGGCAAGTCATGAGACGAGGGATAATTGACCTTGTTGGATAGAGTTTAGTGGTTTCCTAGCATATAACGTTAACATTCACGTAATTTTCCTTAGACGATCGTATATCAAATGCATCTATCCCTCTTATCAATCCGAGCTACTACAAATATCCAAGGGATTTGAAAGATGTAGTTACAGGTATGAGACAATCATTACGTTGATATACATTAATTTCATGGCATAATGGCCGCTACCATTGGATTCTGACTACTATCCACTCCACTCATATGAGGCAAGTCATGAGACGAGGGATAATTGACCTTGTTGGATAGAGTTTAGTGGTTTCTTAGCATATAACGTTAACATTCACGTAATTTTCCTTAGACGATCGTATATCAAATGCATCTCTACCTCTTATCAATCCGAGCTACTACAAATATCCAAGGGATTTGAAAGATGTAGTTACAGGTATGAGACAATCATTACGTTGATATACATTAATTTCATGGCATAATGGCCGCTACCATTGGATTCTGACTACTATCCACTCCACTCATATGAGGCAAGTCATGAGACGAGGGATAATTGACCTTGTTGGATAGAGTTTAGTGGTTTCTTAGCATATAACGTTAACATTCACGTAATTTTCCTTAGACGATCGTATATCAAATGCATCTCTACCTCTTATCAATCCGAGCTACTACAAATATCCAAGGGATTTGAAAGATGTAGTTACAGGTATGAGACAATCATTACGTTGATATACATTAATTTCATGGCATAATGGCCGCTACCATTGGATTCTGACTACTATCCACTCCACTCATATGTGGCAAGTCATGAGACGAGGGATAATTGACCTTGTTGGATAGAGTTTAGTGGTTTCCTAGCATATAACGTTAACATTCACGTAATTTTCCTTAGACGATCGTATATCAAATGCATCTATCCCTCTTATCAATCCGAGCTACTACAAATATCCAAGGGATTTGAAAGATGCAGTTACAGGTATGAGACAATCATTACGTTGATATACATTAATTTCATGGCATAATGGCCGCTACCATTGGATTCTGACTACTATCCACTCCACTCATATGTGGCAAGTCATGAGACGAGGGATAATTGACCTTGTTGGATAGAGTTTAGTGGTTTCCTAGCATATAACGTTAACATTCACGTAATTTTCCTTAGACGATCGTATATCAAATGCATCTATCCCTCTTATCAATCCGAGCTACTACAAATATCCAAGGGATTTGAAAGATGTAGTTACAGGTATGAGACAATCATTACGTTGATATACGTTAATTTTATGGCATAATGGCCGCTACCATTGGATTCTGATTACTATCCACTCCACTCATATGTGGCAAGTCATGAGACGAGGGATAATTGACCTTGTTGGATAGAGTTTAGTGGTTTCCTAGCATATAACGTTAACATTCACGTAATTTTCCTTAGACGATCGTATATCAAATGCATCTATCCCTCTTATCAATCCGAGCTACTACAAATATCCAAGGGATTTGAAAGATGTAGTTACAGGTATGAGACAATCATTACGTTGATATACATTAATTTCTTGGCATAATGGCCGCTACCATTGGATTCTGACTACTATCCACTCCACTCATATGAGGCAAGTCATGAGACGAGGGATAATTGACCTTGTTGGATAGAGTTTAGTGGTTTCTTAGCATATAACGTTAACATTCACGTAATTTTCCTTAGACGATCGTATATCAAATGCATCTCTACCTCTTATCAATCCGAGCTACTACAAATATCCAAGGGATTTGAAAGATGTAGTTACAGGTATGAGACAATCATTACGTTGATATACATTAATTTCATGGCATAATGGCCGCTACCATTGGATTCTGACTACTATCCACTCCACTCATATGAGGCAAGTCATGAGACGAGGGATAATTGACCTTGTTGGATAGAGTTTAGTGGTTTCTTAGCATATAACGTTAACATTCACGTAATTTTCCTTAGACGATCGTATATCAAATGCATCTCTACCTCTTATCAATCCGAGCTACTACAAATATCCAAGGGATTTGAAAGATGTAGTTACAGGTATGAGACAATCATTACGTTGATATACATTAATTTCATGGCATAATGGCCGCTACCATTGGATTCTGACTACTATCCACTCCACTCATATGTGGCAAGTCATGAGACGAGGGATAATTGTCCTTGTTGAATAGAGTTTAGTTGTTTTTTTAGCATGTAACGTTAACTTTCACATAATTTTCCTTAGACGAACATATATCAAATGCATCTCTCCCTCTTATCAATCCGAACTATTACAAATATCCAAGGGATTTGAAAGATGTAGTTACAGGTATGAGACAATCATTACGTTGATATACATTAATTTCATGGCATAATGGCCGCTACCATTGGATTCTGACTACTATCCACTCCACTCATATGTGGCAAGTCATGAGACGAGGGATAATTGAACTTGTTGGATAGAGTTTAGTGGTTTCCTAGCATATAACGTTAACTTTCACGTAATTTTCCTTAAACGATCGTATATCAAATGCATCTCTCCCTCTTATCAATCCGAGCTACTACAAAGATCCAAGGAATTTGAAAGATGTAGTTACAGGTATGAGACAATCATTATGTTGATATACATTAATTTCATGGCATAATGGCCGCTACCATTGGATTCTGAGTACTATCCACTCCACTCATATGTGGCAAGTCATGAGACGAGGGAAAATTGAACTTGTTGGATAGAGTTTAGTGGTTTCCTAGCATATAACGTTAACTTTCACGTAATTTTCCTTAAACGATCGTATATCAAATGCATCTCTCCCTCTTATCAATCCGAGCTACTACAAAGATCCAAGGAATTTGAAAGATGTAGTTATAGGTATGAGACAATCATTATGTTGATATACATTAATTTCATGGCATAATGGCCTCTACCATTGGATTCTGAGTACTATCCACTCCACTCATATGTGGCAAGTCATGAGACGAGGGATAATTGAACTTGTTGGATGGAGTTTAGTGGTTTCCTAGCATATAACGTTAACTTTCACGTAATTTTCCTTAAACGATCGTATATCAAATGCATCTCTCCCTCTTATCAATCCGAGCTACTACAAAGATCCAAGGAATTTGAAAGATGTAGTTACAGGTATGAGACAATCATTATGTTGATATACATTAATTTCATGGCATAATGGCCGCTAACATTGGATTCTGATTACTATCCACTCCACTCATATGTGGCAAGTCATGAGACGAGGGAAAATTGACTTTTTTGGATAGTGTTTAGTGGTTTCTTAGCATGTAACGTTAACTTTCACATAATTTTCCTTAGACGATCATATATCAAATGCATCTCTCCCTCTTATCAATCCGAGCTACTACAAAGATCCAAGGAATTTGAAAGATGTAGTTACAGGTATGAGACAATAATTACGTTGATATACATTAATTTCATGGCATAATGGCCTCTACCATTGGATTCTGACTACTATCCACTCCACTCATATGTGGCAAGTCATGAGACGAGGGATAATTGACCTTGTTGGATAGAGTTTAGTGGTTTCCTAGCATATAACGTTAACTTTCACGTAATTTTCCTTAAACGATCGTATATCAAATGCATCTCTCCCTCTTATCAATCCGAGCTACTACAAAGATCCAAGGAATTTGAAAGATGTAGTTACAGGTATGAGACAATCATTATGTTGATATACATTAATTTCATGGCATAATGGCCGCTACCATTGGATTCTGATTACTATCCACTCCACTCATATGTGGCAAGTCATGAGACGAGGGAAAATTGACTTTTTTGGATAGTGTTTAGTGGTTTCTTAGCATGTAACGTTAACTTTCACATAATTTTCCTTAGACGATCATATATCAAATGCATCTCTCCCTCTTATCTATCCGAGCTACTACAAAGATCCAAAGATTTGAAAGGTGTAGTTACAGGTATGAGACAATCATTACGTTGATATACATTAATTTCATGGCATAATGGCCGCTACCATTGGATTCTGATTACTATCCACTCCACTCATATGTGGCAAGTCATGAGACGAGGGATAATTGAACTTGTTGGATAGAGTTTAGTGGTTTCCTAGCATATAACGTTAACTTTCACGTAATTTTCCTTAAACGATCGTATATCAAATGCATCTCTCCCTCTTATCAATCCGAGCTACTACAAAGATCCAAGGAATTTGAAAGATGTAGTTACAGGTATGAGACAATCATTATGTTGATATACATTAATTTCATGGCATAATGGCCGCTACCATTGGATTCTGAGTACTATCCACTCCACTCATATGTGGCAAGTCATGAGACGAGGGAAAATTGAACTTGTTGGATAGAGTTTAGTGGTTTCCTAGCATATAACGTTAACTTTCACGTAATTTTCCTTAAACGATCGTATATCAAATGCATCTCTCCCTCTTATCAATCCGAGCTACTACAAAGATCCAAGGAATTTGAAAGATGTAGTTACAGGTATGAGACAATCATTATGTTGATATACATTAATTTCATGGCATAATGGCCTCTACCATTGGATTCTGAGTACTATCCACTCCACTCATATGTGGCAAGTCATGAGACGAGGGATAATTGAACTTGTTGGATAGAGTTTAGTGGTTTCCTAGCATATAACGTTAACTTTCACGTAATTTTCCTTAAACGATCGTATATCAAATGCATCTCTCCCTCTTATCAATCCGAGCTACTACAAAGATCCAAGGAATTTGAAAGATGTAGTTACAGGTATGAGACAATCATTATGTTGATATACATTAATTTCATGGCATAATGGCCGCTAACATTGGATTCTGATTACTATCCACTCCACTCATATGTGGCAAGTCATGAGACGAGGGAAAATTGACTTTTTTGGATAGTGTTTAGTGGTTTCTTAGCATGTAACGTTAACTTTCACATAATTTTCCTTAGACGATCATATATCAAATGCATCTCTCCCTCTTATCAATCCGAGCTACTACAAAGATCCAAGGAATTTGAAAGATGTAGTTACAGGTATGAGACAATAATTACGTTGATATACATTAATTTCATGGCATAATGGCCTCTACCATTGGATTCTGACTACTATCCACTCCACTCATATGTGGCAAGTCATGAGACGAGGGATAATTGACCTTGTTGGATAGAGTTTAGTGGTTTCCTAGCATATAACGTTAACTTTCACGTAATTTTCCTTAAACGATCGTATATCAAATGCATCTCTCCCTCTTATCAATCCGAGCTACTACAAAGATCCAAGGAATTTGAAAGATGTAGTTACAGGTATGAGACAATCATTATGTTGATATACATTAATTTCATGGCATAATGGCCGCTACCATTGGATTCTGATTACTATCCACTCCACTCATATGTGGCAAGTCATGAGAAGAGGGAAAATTGACTTTTTTGGATAGTGTTTAGTGGTTTCTTAGCATGTAACGTTAACTTTCACATAATTTTCCTTAGACGATCATATATCAAATGCATCTCTCCCTCTTATCAATCCGAGCTACTACAAAGATCCAAGGAATTTGAAAGATGTAGTTACAGGTATGAGACAATCATTACGTTGATATACATTAATTTCATGGCATAATGGCCTCTACCATTGGATTCTGACTACTATCCACTCCACTCATATGTGGCAAGTCATGAGACGAGGGATAATTGACCTTGTTGGATAGAGTTTAGTGGTTTCCTAGCATATAACGTTAACTTTCACGTAATTTTCCTTAAACGATCGTATATCAAATGCATCTCTCCCTGTTATCAATCCGAGCTACTACAAAGATCCAAGGAATTTGAAAGATGTAGTTACAGGTATGAGACAATCATTATGTTGATATACATTAATTTCATGGCATAATGGCATCTACCATTGGATTCTGAGTACTATCCACTCCACTCATATGTGGCAAGTCATGAGACGAGGGATAATTGACCTTGTTGGATAGAGTTTAGTGGTTTCCTAGCATATAACGTTAACTTTCACGTAATTTTCCTTAAACGATCGTATATCAAATGCATCTCTCCCTCTTATCAATCCGAGCTACTACAAAGATCCAAGGAATTTGAAAGATGTAGTTACAGGTATGAGACAATCATTATGTTGATATACATTAATTTCATGGCATAATGGCCGCTACCATTGGATTCTGAGTACTATCCACTCCACTCATATGTGGCAAGTCATGAGACGAGGGAAAATTGAACTTGTTGGATAGAGTTTAGTGGTTTCCTAGCATATAACGTTAACTTTCACGTAATTTTCCTTAAACGATCGTATATCAAATGCATCTCTCCCTCTTATCAATCCGAGCTACTACAAAGATCCAAGGAATTTGAAAGATGTAGTTACAGGTATGAGACAATCATTATGTTGATATACATTAATTTCATGGCATAATGGCCTCTACCATTGGATTCTGAGTACTATCCACTCCACTCATATGTGGCAAGTCATGAGACGAGGGATAATTGACCTTGTTGGATAGAGTTTAGTGGTTTCCTAGCATATAACGTTAACTTTCACGTAATTTTCCTTAAACGATCGTATATCAAATGCATCTCTCCCTCTTATCAATCCGAGCTACTACAAAGATCCAAGGAATTTGAAAGATGTAGTTACAGGTATGAGACAATCATTATGTTGATATACATTAATTTCATGGCATAATGGCCGCTACCATTGGATTCTGAGTACTATCCACTCCACTCATATGTGGCAAGACATGAGACGAGGGAAAATTGAACTTGTTGGATAGAGTTTAGTGGTTTCCTAGCATATAACGTTAACTTTCACGTAATTTTCCTTAAACGATCGTATATCAAATGCATCTCTCCCTCTTATCAATCCGAGCTACTACAAAGATCCAAGGAATTTGAAAGATGTAGTTACAGGTATGAGACAATCATTATGTTGATATACATTAATTTCATGGCATAATGGCCTCTACCATTGGATTCTGAGTACTATCCACTCCACTCATATGTGGCAAGTCATGAGACGAGGGAAAATTGACCTTTTTGGATAGAGTTTAGTGGTTTCCTAGCATATAACGTTAACACTCACGTAATTTTCCTTAGACGATCGTATATCAAATGCATCTCTCCCTCTTATCTATCCGAGCTACTACAAAGATCCAAAGATTTGAAAGGTGTAGTTACAGGTATGAGACAATCATTACGTTGATATACATTAATTTCATGGCATAATGGCCGCTACCATTGGATTCTGATTACTATCCACTCCACTCATATGTGGCAAGTCATGAGACGAGGGATAATTGAACTTGTTGGATAGAGTTTAGTGGTTTCCTAGCATATAACGTTAACTTTCACGTAATTTTCCTTAAACGATCGTATATCAAATGCATCTCTCCCTCTTATCAATCCGAGCTACTACAAAGATCCAAGGAATTTGAAAGATGTAGTTACAGGTATGAGACAATCATTATGTTGATATACATTAATTTCATGGCATAATGGCCGCTACCATTGGATTCTGAGTACTATCCACTCCACTCATATGTGGCAAGTCATGAGACGAGGGAAAATTGAACTTGTTGGATAGAGTTTAGTGGTTTCCTAGCATATAACGTTAACTTTCACGTAATTTTCCTTAAACGATCGTATATCAAATGCATCTCTCCCTCTTATCAATCCGAGCTACTACAAAGATCCAAGGAATTTGAAAGATGTAGTTACAGGTATGAGACAATCATTATGTTGATATACATTAATTTCATGGCATAATGGCCTCTACCATTGGATTCTGAGTACTATCCACTCCACTCATATGTGGCAAGTCATGAGACGAGGGATAATTGAACTTGTTGGATAGAGTTTAGTGGTTTCCTAGCATATAACGTTAACTTTCACGTAATTTTCCTTAAACGATCGTATATCAAATGCATCTCTCCCTCTTATCAATCCGAGCCACTACAAAGATCCAAGGAATTTGAAAGATGTAGTTACAGGTATGAGACAATCATTATGTTGATATACATTAATTTCATGGCATAATGGCCGCTAACATTGGATTCTGATTACTATCCACTCCACTCATATGTGGCAAGTCATGAGACGAGGGAAAATTGACTTTTTTGGATAGTGTTTAGTGGTTTCTTAGCATGTAACGTTAACTTTCACATAATTTTCCTTAGACGATCATATATCAAATGCATCTCTCCCTCTTATCAATCCGAGCTACTACAAAGATCCAAGGAATTTGAAAGATGTAGTTACAGGTATGAGACAATAATTACGTTGATATACATTAATTTCATGGCATAATGGCCTCTACCATTGGATTCTGACTACTATCCACTCCACTCATATGTGGCAAGTCATGAGACGAGGGATAATTGACCTTGTTGGATAGAGTTTAGTGGTTTCCTAGCATATAACGTTAACTTTCACGTAATTTTCCTTAAACGATCGTATATCAAATGCATCTCTCCCTCTTATCAATCCGAGCTACTACAAAGATCCAAGGAATTTGAAAGATGTAGTTACAGGTATGAGACAATCATTATGTTGATATACATTAATTTCATGGCATAATGGCCGCTACCATTGGATTCTGATTACTATCCACTCCACTCATATGTGGCAAGTCATGAGACGAGGGAAAATTGACTTTTTTGGATAGTGTTTAGTGGTTTCTTAGCATGTAACGTTAACTTTCACATAATTTTCCTTAGACGATCATATATCAAATGCATCTCTCCCTCTTATCAATCCGAGCTACTACAAAGATCCAAGGAATTTGAAAGATGTAGTTACAGGTATGAGACAATCATTACGTTGATATACATTAATTTCATGGCATAATGGCCTCTACCATTGGATTCTGACTACTATCCACTCCACTCATATGTGGCAAGTCATGAGACGAGGGATAATTGACCTTGTTGGATAGAGTTTAGTGGTTTCCTAGCATATAACGTTAACTTTCACGTAATTTTCCTTAAACGATCGTATATCAAATGCATCTCTCCCTCTTATCAATCCGAGCTACTACAAAGATCCAAGGAATTTGAAAGATGTAGTTACAGGTATGAGACAATCATTATGTTGATATACATTAATTTCATGGCATAATGGCCTCTACCATTGGATTCTGAGTACTATCCACTCCACTCATATGTGGCAAGTCATGAGACGAGGGATAATTGACCTTGTTGGATAGAGTTTAGTGGTTTCCTAGCATATAACGTTAACTTTCACGTAATTTTCCTTAAACGATCGTATATCAAATGCATCTCTCCCTCTTATCAATCCGAGCTACTACAAAGATCCAAGGAATTTGAAAGATGTAGTTACAGGTATGAGACAATCATTATGTTGATATACATTAATTTCATGGTATAATGGCCGCTACCATTGGATTCTGATTACTATCCACTCCACTCATATGTGGCAAGTCATGAGACGAGGGAAAATTGACTTTTTTGGATAGTGTTTAGTGGTTTCTTAGCATGTAACGTTAACTTTCACATAATTTTCCTTAGACGATCATATATCAAATGCATCTCTCCCTCTTATCAATCCGAGCTACTACAAAGATCCAAGGAATTTGAAAGATGTAGTTACAGGTATGAGACAATCATTACGTTGATATACATTAATTTCATGGCATAATGGCCTCTACCATTGGATTCTGACTACTATCCACTCCACTCATATGTGGCAAGTCATGAGACGAGGGATAATTGACCTTGTTGGATAGAGTTTAGTGGTTTCCTAGCATATAACGTTAACTTTCACGTAATTTTCCTTAAACGATCGTATATCAAATGCATCTCTCCCTCTTATCAATCCGAGCTACTACAAAGATCCAAGGGATTTGAAAGATGTAGTTAAAGGTATGAGACAATCATTACGTTGATATACATTAATTTCATAGCATAATGGCTGCTACCATTGGATTCTGATTACTTTCCACTCCACTCATATGTGGCAAGTCTTGAGACGAGGGATAATTGACCTTGTTGGATAGAGTTTAGTGGTTTCCTAGCATATAACGTTAACACTCACGTAATTTTCCTTAGACGATCGTATATCAAATGCATCTCTCCCTCTTATCAATCCGAACTACTACAAAGATCCAAGGGGTTTGAAAGATGTAGATACAGGTATTATATTTATAAAAATTTATATTTATAAAAAGGTTTACTAATAAATGGATGAGTGTTTAGGTGATATTCGAGCTATAAACTTTACAAATTCTGAAGAAATTTACTATTTGACTTATCTTTGTAAAGAATTGTATGATAAATATGATCATACTAAAAAACTATTATCAGAAAGTTTTCAAAGACTGTCTTAATTGAAAAGGAGGAAAATGAAGATATTAAATTGAATGGATTATTAGTTTTATATGTTATTTCAAAGAACTTATTCTATTTTGATTAGATTCATCATAAAAAGAAATTATGAAGAATGGTTATAAAAAATGTTTACTAATAAATGGAAGAGTTCAATAGACTTAGAAGTTATCCCAAAACGTTTAAATTAAAATATTTAAATCCTGTGATATATGATCTGATATCATTGAGTAAAATTATTACTAAATATGGAGATTCATTAATCGTAAAGTTAGATGTGGAAAATGAAGAAAATGAGTATTACCTTGCGAAAAAACATGCGAAACTTTCTGATGAATCATTAAATAAAATCAATAAGGGAAGATATATATTTAAGTATTCGGGTTTGATTGATGATAAATACGAATATGAATTAGAGAAAGCTTAATCATTTTTAAAGATTTTCTTAAGATCTTTCTTTAATTGAATCATATTTAGGTGGGGGATATGTTTTACCACCTGAAAATTAGCAAAGGAAACCATGTATCAATTTTCTATATTTTATAATATTATATTCTTCTTTATATTTATCATTTTCTGAGACGATCCTATTTTGGGATCGTGTTAAATCGTCAATATGTTATCTAAACTTGCCTCTTTTTTAATTTTGACATTTTCATATTTTTATAATTCTTTTTAATTTTATAAAAAAATTGGGGGTCTCCACCCCACCCTTTAAAAACAGAGGGCTTCCATTCATTTGGAGGTCCTCTTTTTTCACGCATTTATTTTATATAATTCACTGTGAAATCATACTTTTAATATGCATAAGTCTATTTTTTTAACTAAAAAATGTATATATACACATTTTTAATATATTAGTGGACTTCCATTCATTTGGATGTCCTCTTTTTTCACGCATTTATTTTATATAATTCACTGTGAAATCATACTCTTAATATGTATGTCTAGCTTTTTAACTAAAAAGTTCAGTAATTCACTGTTAATATTTGGTCTAAATGAGAAAAAGGTATATATACACCTTTTTTAGCTATAAAATCATGTTTTTAATATTAAAATGGATCGAGACCTTTTTTTTTTTATGAAAAAAAGATAAAATAAGCTACAAAATCATGTTTTTAGTGTAAAAAGAGTATGTGCGCACAGACGTGTGTATAGACACTACTTTAAGCATCTCTAGAATGCTATACACTCAGCGATCATATTTTTAAAATTATCATAATACTCTACAATAATTAATTATATTTGAATACTTATAACTTCTTCGAAAGAAAATGAAGTTTATTCAAATGGCGTTATTGAAATATAAATCGATTGGCTTTCTATGAAAA
Source organism: Amaurobius ferox (assembly GCA_951213105.1). Lineage (NCBI taxonomy): Eukaryota > Metazoa > Arthropoda > Arachnida > Araneae > Amaurobiidae > Amaurobius > Amaurobius ferox. The sequence continues at coordinate 79,146,492 of OX578147.1, read as the reverse complement.
AGCAGCAAATATTTCATTCATGCATTTTCTTCCATTTCTTTCTTTCATCAGAATACTACAATAATTTATTTTACTTAAAAACCAAACTATATATTTTACTTAAACCATGGAGGTAAAAGTAATTAAACTCTATGCTTAAACTTTATCGAAAAGTCTGCTATAAAATAGTCTGACCTCTATATAAAATCAATGAATGTTTCATTCATATCAGCTATACTGCAGACTTCAGAGCTAAATAATTTTGTATTGAAAAAAATTCAGCAATTCTTATATAACTCATTTTACAACTTGATGTGTTTGCATTCTCAAGTGAAAATTAACTTTCGCTGTAGGAATTATCAAAGTTTGATGATCATTTAAACTCCAATATATTCTAATTGTAATGTTTCAGAATATAGATGCACTGAAATTAAATAAAAATAAAGCGGTATTTTAGACGGATACAGCACTAAATATATATTAAAAAGAACTTTAAAAATCTCGATTTTGACACAAGATTTTTGCCATATTTCATTTTGAAGTGGGTCACGTGACCCCTTCATGTTATATTGGTCTAATTATTATTTTAATTTTTATTTAAAAAACTATCAAATATATTTTGCTGACATTTTTTTAATATTTTTAAGGGATAATTTGAATATTTCCTACGACGGTATATTAATTTACGGTAGAGTGACTGTATCCCATTGAATAAAATCAGCGTCTCTCGCTAAAATTTTTAAGACTGAATATAACGAACACGGCAACAATATAAGAACCCAAACAGTACATTTCAAAATTGCAGAGCATTGCACAGTTAGTAGTAATCGACAATAACACTGTTGCAAAAGGCATTTATTTGACACAGTATAATTATTAGCGAATTGTTGTCATACAGAAGTAACTAGACTGCTGCTCAACACGACTTTCTCAAACCAGAATTAATTTTTTTTTCAAATCTTACAAAAAAATTTAAAAAAATAAGTATCGTGCGTCTATAGGATTAAAATTATAGCGTGTTACCCTTCACTTTAAAGGGCTTGAAAAATCTTTGAGATTGCTACTATACTTGACAATGTAGGGTACGACCAGGCAACTCTGTTCCATTGTTCCATGCCCCAGTCACGATGTTTCCTGGCCGACTGGAAGACTAAATGGCGATGACGCTTGGTTAACAGATGCACATGAGAGGGGCGTCTGCTGCGAAGTCCTATATCCATCAGAGTCGCTGAACTGTATGCTTCGAAACACTTCTACTGGGACCTGCATTGTAATCGGCTGTCAGTTGGCTATCATCGGCTGTCAGATATCGCCGATTTTGCTTCACCAAGCGTGACAGCCTCCGACTTCCAGTTTCACTAATGACGGATGGACGTCCAACACCTTGCCGTCTACTACTGGCTTCGCCGTCAATCATCAACTTTACATAGGTCCTAACTATAACAGCTCGCGAACACCCGATGAGCCGTGCAGTTTCGGAAATACTTGTTCCAAGCAGTCGGGCCATCACGATCTGCCCTCGATCGAACTCGCTTATATCAGCAGCCTTACCCATCACATGCTTACGGAAGCGATATAATTATGCCTCAGAATCATCGACAGCCGTTAAATATCATTCCCGCCTGCATATGCGCCCTCCTCGTCATCAAGCCAAGCCCATTCGCACACTATGGGGGTGGTCATAATGATTTGGTTCTTCAATGTATAAGGAAAGTATTGTGATGGAGTCGAAAAATCGAATTCAAGTTTTCGACGGGAGAGCACGTTTCAAGCATCGCTGATCACGAATCAAACATTTTTAAGGTGATGTGAGTGTGTGTGTGTGAAAGTATGTTTGTGTGTGCTAAAGTGTGTGTGTGTGTGTGTCAGTCTGTGAGTCTGTGGAGACGGCATCTCACGAACTATTCAAATTTGATACAAGAATTGCAATCCATGAATACTAGAAGTCTATTGTTCTTAAACATAATCAATTGTTCAGAACCCCTAAGTTTTCGAAGGAAATTTTGTAAAAAGCATCAATAAACCAAAACCATTAATAAAGTTACGCAAATTGACATTTCTTATGTAATTATGCCTTAGAAAACGATTGATATAAACTTTAGAAAACTAGTATGAATAGTTCTCGAGGTATTGCACATTTTTCAAATAGATTTATCAAAAAATCCCATAAATTAACAAAAACTATTTACTGTTCAGACACATGTTCACTTTTCATATGTAATACATATCAAACCATAAATTTGGTGACATCATTCTCGTGGATCTAGCTCGTTCTATTCGTGAGAAAATATGCTTTGAGTAATACTTTTAAATTTGAACGTTAATAGTCATTTATCTGCTATAAAAACGACTTATTTACCCGTCCATAACGCTTGGGGAGATTTTGGCGACGAATTTGGCGGAATGTCGGCAACCTGGCGATTTTTTTTAAATGTTGCCAAATTAACGAAAATCTTGCCAAATGGATAAAAATGAAGTTAAATCAAAATTAATTGACGAAAATTCAATATCATGGAAATTATATATGTATCTACTAAATAACCTATTTCCTTTACTGTGAAAGCAGTAAATTCATTGCATTATATAAGGAAAGTCATGTGGCGCCCATATATGATGTTTTTCTTTTATCGTCAAAGTCGTTACACTAGCCTTTAAATTTGCCATTAAGTGTGCAACAATCTCTTTTAATCGATCATACATTTACTATAACGGCATTTTACTATAACGTGACCTAATGTGTACACTCGTGGACACGAAATATATGTAGATACAAATGAATATAGATTATGACATTAGACGTCATAAAAATAATAATATAGAGTGAATAAATAATCTAAAATTATAATATGAAGTGACCCCCACCCCCAAGCTTATGAGCAGTTTTGGGGAGCCATATTTTAAACATTATTTGGCAATACCGAATAATATTTAAGGCCCCCACGACTGTTAATCATCAATTGAATACAGAAAAAATGTTTTGATCATTGTATAAAGAAAAATATATTTTTTATTCCTAAGTTGACACCCAAGCGTAAATGGATTTTAGTACCTTTGAAAATGATAAAAAACAAAACTTACGCAGTATATGTTGGCTTTTCTCCACCCCCCCCCTTTTTTTAGATTTCTTAGTAGAATTTTTCTCATTTATTATACTAGACAATTTAGAGCAGCATTGCGCCTACCTGTCTTGTTAATTTTAAATCTTTTATACGTAACTTTTATCGCTTTATGTGTTATTTGACATTTATATATATATATATATATATATATATATATATATATATATATATATATATATATATACATATCAGTTAATAACTACAGTACTGTAGATACATTTTAGATCTAACATTTTTAAATTTGCGCATATGCAGCAGATATTTTACAATGTGTCAATGATAATAGAAATAAAAATAAATAAATAAAAATAGTAAGACTAATTTAAAACAATTAAACAACTTAATTTTCCTCCGTACTGTTTTTGAACCAGGGTACCAGGGTATGACACTGATCATGTTTTAAATTAGTCTTACTATATTTATTTATTTCTTTTTATCTTTATATATATATTATCTTTATTATATATATATATATATATATTATAATGTTATTGTTTTACAGCTATGAAAATTTGTGATGCTATAGCATCACATCCAGCAATGCAACAAGTTCAAGCGAAACCTCTGGGCACCATATACCCTGGTTGTGAGAAGTACGTAGGTAAAGACGACGAGTATTATGCCTGCCAAGCAAAGTCAGTTATTACAACATTCTGGCATACAGTTGGAACTGCAAAAATGGGACATCCTGATGACCCCAGATCAGTGGTAGATCCTAAATTACGGTAAGAATATGAGCAAATTATTAATATTTTTTTTCGGAATCTTAAAGCTTCTTTTCTACTAGAGTTTTCCTATGTCTTAACAAAATGTGCAAATTATATCCAGCAAAATATATCTAAGATGCAATTAAAAAAATCTGATGTGGGCAACACATGACTTTCCTTATATAATGTAATGAATTTACTACTTTTCAGTAAAAAAAATAGGTTTTTTCTTATAGTAGATACTAATATTCTGTCCAAGATATTGAATTTTCGACAATTAGTCGACATTTTCATTGATTTAGCGTCAATTTTATCCATTTGGCGAGATTTTCGTTAATTTGGCATCATTTCGAAAAGTCGCCAAGTTGGCGACATTCCGCCAAATTCGTCGCCAAAATTTCGCCAAGCGTTATGGACGAAGAAATAAGTTGTTCTTACAGCAGATAAATGACTATTGGCGTTCAAATACAAAAGTATTACTCAAAGTATTTTTTTTCATGAATGGAACGAGCTAGATCCACGAGAGTAATGTCATCCAATTTATCGCATGGTATTATATATGAAAAGTGAACATGTTTCTCAATAGGAAATATTTTTTTTTTCATTTTATATGACTTTTTAAGAATTTTTTTGAAAAATGTGCAATATCTCGAGAACGGTTCATGTTAGCGTTCTAAAATTTATGTCAATCGTTTTCTAATGAAAAATTACATAAGAAATGTCTATTTGCGTAACTTTATTAGTGGTTTCGATTTTTTGACGATTTTTTCAAAATTTTATTCGAAAATTTAGGGGGTTTCTGAACATTCGATTACGTATAAAAACAATAGGCTTCCAGTGTTTACGGATTGTGATTTTTGTACCAAATTTGGTTCAAATCGGTCCATTCGTTCGTCAGTTATCGTCTCCACAGACTCACTGACACACACACACACACACACACACACACACACACACACACACACACACACACACACACACACACACACACATACACACACACAGACATCACTTCAAAACTGTTTGATTCGTGATCAGGGATGCTTGAAACGTGCTCTCCCGTCGAAAACTCGATTTCGAATTTTCGACCCCGTCACAATACTTTCCTTATACATTATGTATATAAGGAAAGTAATAACCGTGCCCGAAATATTTTAGTTTAGCTTATGTCCTCGTATTTACGTGTCGAAGATTAATTGGCAATTTGAATGGAGTTACTATAGCATTATATCCTAAGGCTGAAGTAGAGAATTTCGTCATCGTCCTGCTACTTTCCCAGCAATACATGGAAATGTATAGGGAAAGAATTGGAATCATGCCGAAAATCGCAACTCGAGTTTTCGACGGATTTACACGTTTTACGACCTTTAGAATACGAAGAATGTATTTTTAGTGTGACGTCTAGGGGTGTCTGTGTGTCTGTCTGTCTATGCAATGCATTTATCCACTCTAACTCAAAAACTTATGGATCGAATTTCGTAAAATTTGGTAGGTAAGTCATTTGGGTATGACGTTGGTGCTGATTAGTTTTTGGTACTATTCGGAAGAAATGAACCGAATTTTTTGCGAAATGGCTCGCAAAAATTGCATGTATCCACTCTAGCTGAAAAACTACTTGACCAAATTTCTCAAAATTCAGCAGATAAGTCGCTTGTGAGTTACCCCGATGCTGATTAGATTTTGTAAGGATTCGGAAAAAATAACCTTCATTTTTTTTGTAAAATGACACGGGAAAATCGACAAAATCTATAATAAAAAACTACATATGCTCAAATATATCCATTAAATGCTTGTTTTATACGTAATTTTTAAAGAAGAAAAGAATAAGACCAACCCCATTACACTAAGACTAGCCGTTCTCGAGATATTTTAGTTTTTTCGTATTTTCTCTACGCCACCTTTGAAAGTCCTGTTACCAAATGAAGACGAAAATTGAATTAAAAGTGAATGAAATTTAATTAAAATAAAGAGAACATGAATATAAGTCTGCAGGGAAAGTCATGTGCTGCCCACATCAGATTTTTTACCTTCACTGCAATACATGGTAATGTATGGGGAAAGTATTGAAATCATGTCGAAAATCGCAAATCAAGTTTTCGGCAGATCTACACGTTTCGGGACATCTAAAACAAGAAAACACTCTTTTTAGAGTGACGCCTGTGTATTTGTCTGTGTGTCTGTCTGTGCAATGTATGCATTTTCTGTAACTCAAAAACTAATGGACCGAATTTCACACATTTTGGTAGGTAAGTGACTTGTGTGCGATCCTGAAGATGGTTAGTTTTTGGTACGATTCGGGAAACAACCCGCATTTTTTGCGAAATGGCCCGCAAAAGTTGCCTGTATCCACTCTAACTGAAACACTAATCGATCAAAGTGTACAAAATTTGGTAGATAAGTCACGTGTGGGTCACCCTTGTGCTGATTAGATTTTTGTACGATCCGGAAAAAAAATAACCTGCCATTTTTTTAAATGGCCTTTCATAAATCGTCATATCTAAAATGAAATATTTACGTATGCTCGAATATATCAATTAAATGCTTGTTTTATAGACAATGTTTAACAATGAAAATAATAGTACCAACCCCATTACACTAGGGCTAACCGTTTTTGAGATATTTTAGTTTTTTCTCATTTACGTAGTGTGTGGCAGCAGACGACTCTGCTCTTGCCAAATACATTGATCGAAGATGCTAGGATACCCGAATTGTATGTTCGGAGTCGAAGCTAGCATTTGCTCTAATCTTTTAATATCGGTCTTGTAAGCACAAGGTCCCGAGTTCGAGCCTGGCTCGGGACATCAAATCCCTACAATGATGATTGGACGTTTGAAACACGCAAACTTCTCTGTCCAGCGATCTCACCATCTCAACACGAGATGGCAGCACCACACGGAGCCAGAGGTCCTACCACTCCCTTCCTGGTTGACCACGACAGACGTCATGCCCGAGGCACGACACGCCTCTCGGCCATTCAGCCCCTCGACTGAGTTCCGAATGGGGACGCGCGGAGATTTCTGGGCGGGCCCCCTCCTCGCCGAAATTCGACAGGGGCCTTCTCATCAGGTGAGGCAGTGTGTGCCAGCAGACAACTCTGCTCCTGCCACAGACATCGATCGAAGATGTCAGGATACCCGAATTATAAGTTCGGAGTCGCAGCTAGATTTTTCTCTAATCTTATAATGTCGGTCTTGTAAGCACGAGGTCCAGAATTCGGGCCAACGAGGTAGTACATATGGAGGGAGGGCGGTCCAATCTTCCCCATGTAGTAGCATGGTCAAACACAGAGCAGGGGTAGTAGATCGAGGAGGAGAAGGACATTCATGATTTGGCGATTTATCGCCTAAACTGTGTAGTGTACCTTCTGAATTTTTAATTTTTATTGAATTCGAAGATGAATGGGAAGTTGTTACACGTGTTATACGTTATAAGATTTTTAAAAATATGTATGAAGGAAAAGGCGAAATAGTATTAGAATATTTTTATTACCAAAAAATTTTATTACTGAAGAATAATTTTGTTAATGAAGTCAATTTCGTAAAACAAATTAAACTGCAAAACATTTGCAAATAAAACATGATATGAAATAGATTACAAGTATACAAATTGAAGAATATGTATAATATATTTAAAAACAATTATAAAGTATATGAAAAGATTGTGTGCATGCTTGCCTAAAATGTAGAATTCTCCACTTTTATCCAGATAAATTTTATCTTTGAAAGTTATATTAGCAGCATCCATATCTGCTTGGAGGCATAATACGACTGAATCATTTTTACATCTAAAACATGATGTGAGTAATAATATTTATGTTGGTAGAGCTGTTTCTAGACCAAAAAGCCTATTACTTAAATTATGATGAGGAGAACGTAAGGTTTTTTTTTTGTGAGTTAAGATTGCTCATTTAATAGATTGCTAACGCATGATCAAGAAGTAGGTGATTCAAATACTTCTTTGGGCAAGACATATTTCTTTCTCGAGAACTAAATAAGAGTGTAATACCATAATACTTCTTGAAAACGCAGGGAGTTTGATGATACATCCATTCATATTTAATTTGTGAACAATCGAGATGTTTATATGAAATTAATTCTAACTAATATCGGCATCTATAAGATTTATCCGGAGGGGGGGGGGGACAATATCAAGGGTAAGATTAACAACATCGACTTATTAAGTATGATTTACTCTGAACTAGAAATGAAATCGTGCTCATATTTCAGATCATATATCTGTAAATAAAATGCACTGAAAAATTATGATGTAAAATCCAGCTGGCATTGCCAATGAATGTAAACTATTATTACATTTTATTATGACCGTAAAATTTTATCATATGACACGTCTTTACGTTCTTTATCTAAATTCTTATTTTTCTTCCCTAGCCACCAAATCTTGCGAGTCGCCAACCGCCGCCAAGTTTTATCTCGAAGGGAAAACAAACGAGAGTAAAGAAAATAACACTATAACTATCAGAAAAGTACTCCGAATGTTTTTTTAAAGTGTTAGAATGATATTATAAGTCTTCTGCAATTTCAGAAACACCAAAAATAGAGCAAAACTTCTAATGACGACTAATTGAAGAAAATTCAATATCTTGGAAAGAATATAACAATAACATTTTTTTAACAGTAAAAGTAGTAAATTCATTGTATTATATAAAGAAAGTCATGTGTTGCCCACATCAGATTTTTTTTTATTTTATATAACTTTTTGATAATTTGCTTGAAAAATGTACAATATCTCGAGAACGGTTCATGTTAGCGTTCTAAAGTTTATGTCAATCGTTTTCTAACGAAAAATTACATAAGAAATGTCTATTTGTGCAACTTTATTAGCGGTTTTGATTTCTTGACGATTTTTTTAAAATTTTACTCGCAAATTTAGGGGGTTCTGAACATTCAAATGCGTGCAAAAACAATAGGTTTCTAATGTTTACGGACTGTGATTTTTGTACTAAATTTCGTTCGATTCGGTCCATTCGTTCGTCAGTTATCGTCTCCACAGGCTCACTGACACACACACACACACACACACATACTTTCACTCACACTCTTGCACACACACACACTCACACACACACACACTCACACACACACACACAGGCATCACTTCAAAAATGTTTGATTCGCGATGAGGGATGCTTGAAACGTGCTCTCCCGTCAAAAACTCGAATTCGAATTTTCGACCCCGTCATAATACTTCCCTTATACATTATGTATATAAAGGGAGTTGAAATAAAATTGGATTGAAAAAATGTAATTATGCATAAAAGTAGTATATATTTATTAGGTTTAGAAATGTACCTAGAACTACAAGCATGGAAGTGGACTCTTGGATATTGAGCGCCGATTTCAAATCGGGAGGTCAGTAACTACGCAAGATACTGACCTGCTTAATAAATAGTATCAGGAGGCTAACCTAAAATAAAAATAGGTAGAAGTCGTCAGTTTGAATGTCAATACGCGGATTAGCATTAGAGGAAGGAGAATGTAAAGTCCACTTCGGCGATGAGCTCTTTGGAATTCGTCCCAAAAGTTCAATTCGGAAAACGTGATCTAGCCAGTAAGAAGATCTGCGAATCATGCCCGGCTGAAATAACAAGGCTCTTTACAACAGTGATTATAATAAAAATTAAATTTTATTTCCTGAAATATGGAATTATCATCAATTTGTTTACATTTTTCCAAAAAGTCTCCAAAGTTGATAGTATTACGTCAACTTAGACGCAAAAGCTTTCTTACAATTTTCTAAAAAATATTGGAACCTTTATGAATATCAATGATGGTGGGAACAAGAGGCCAGTGTTTCAATCATCTGATGGTGTAATGTGGTAACATTTTATGCAGAGTTGATTCAAATTTAATTTCTTATGGATTTTCAAAATCTAAATTTATTTTTAGATTATTTTTTTCTAATTTTACTTTTTACCTTAGGGTCATCGGCGTTGATCGTCTTCGAGTCGTCAATGCCGCAGTTATGCCGATCGTCCCATCCGGAAACACAAACGTTCCAACAATGATGGTGGCAGAAAAAGCAGCCGACATCATAAAAGAGACTATAAGATGCGGAAATGGAAACTCAGTCTGCCATTAAATTTGAGTGAATTAATTGGTGTTGATATCATCTTATCTTCTGTAATGAACAGACAGCAAATGTACACTTTGTATGCCAGAAATTAAAAAAAAAATGTTTTCCATCTGTTGAAAGTCTTCTTACAGCCAGGGAGGGGTAAATACTATAAGAGTGGGCTTTTAGGTAAAATATATTTCTGAGGGATGGTGTGAGTCAAGAAAAAGGGAGATGTGAAGTTGTTACATAAATTTTTGCAGTTATAATACTTCTTATCAGATAACAGAGAGTAGCAATGTATGAAAATGGACTTCACCTCTAATGGGAATTTGCAAAGTCTAGAAAACTATGGGTAAATGTCTTTGTATGGTAAGCAATCCGGAATAGAAATTTTATTTAAAGTTCTCTATGAAAGAATGTTAAAAAATAATATACACCGCTGAAAAATATGAGCTACAGATCCTGCTCTTTTATTAGACGTAAAAAATCTTATGTGGGCGGCACATAACTTTTGCTACAGTCTGAAATTCATATTATCTGTTTATCATAATGCAATAAGTTTATTTGAGCAAAATTATATGGACATTTATTTAAATCACTCTGAATATTTAGTTTTAATTTTATTTATTCCTTTCATTTGACGACTGGCAGTATTTTCAAATGGCAGGTATTCAAAACTGAAAATTTTCGAAAACGGTTAATCTTGGCATAATGAGGTGCATTTTATTATTTTCGTCTTAAAAATATTATTTTCGTCTTATTTTCGTCTTTTTTTCATATTTTAACGATTTGCAAGATTCATCTCGCTAAATAGTTATACACTGCTCCAAAAAAATATATGCACCTATAAAAAATTGAGCTACATCCGCGAAAGTCGATCTGCAAATGTCGTCTTAAGAGTTGCGCAAATGATCAAACTGTCAGTGCCAATGGTGCTGTAGGGTTCATATAACGGGCATGAGAACGATGCATCGTGCAATATTTAAAACGACCGGACTTCTCACATATAGGCTGAACTAAGATGACTTTGAAACGTACTCGACGGAGGTACTAATGATTGCCAAATTTAGAAGGCGTATCATAGGTTTAAGGGAAGCTGGCCGGTCCAAGTTTGTCGGTCCAAGATGGTTACTTATTAGTCGCCGTCTTTGTCGTAGCGACATGACAGTCATCCAGTGTTAGTAACAGTGAATCAAAGAAGGCACATGCAACCGTTATAGAGGTTCAGGACGTCCCCAAAAGGACACCTGCCTGAGAGAGCCATACACTTAAAACAGTTGCTACGTCCACACCAATGGTGTCACTGTCAGGCATTCGAAGAAATGTGAGATCTTGCATGCATCCAGTATCAAGGGATACTTTTCGGAAACGACTGGTAGAAGAAGGGTTTAGGTGTCGATGTCCGTTAAGGTGCCTACCTCTGAACCCTCAAAATAGGCAGAGGCGTCTGGTTTGGTGCCGAGCTTTGTCAGCCTAAACCATGTCTGATTAATGGCATATTCTCTTATCGACGAATACCGCTTCTCTCTTATTACTGATGACCGCCACATGCACAATATGATCAAAAGTATCCGGACACTTTGGATCTTAGAATGATTTTCGAATTTCTAAACCAATATTTGGCGAAGTGTTCTGTAACTTTTGCGATGTGAAGAACATTCTTGAACGCACAATTTCCAGTAAAGTTTCTAAGACTTGTGCATTTAGGGGACCACAAAGATATTGAAAAAGGGAGAAAATATATTTGATCATCCTGTATCATAAAAAGCTGTAAATGTTTTGTAAATTTCACAAAACTGTTAACTAGCTTTGTTCAATAGGTATAAGCAGTTTCGTAAAACAAAAACGCATATCCATGAAACTATAAACATTTCTTTTAAAAAAACCAAATTTTGATACATATTTTTGCTTACAATATACATAGGTTTCAGTCAAATTTCACGAACTTACAGAGCATTTGTCAACGTCCAAGTAAAACATTACACTTCAATTGAAAATTATAGCATTGAATATACGATGAGATATAAGCATTTGAAGAAATTTAGTTTTTACTGCGCAGGCGCAAAACATAGCAATAGTTTTCATTCATGATTTTGTAGGGAATATTGTAGGGCAACTTCTATAAAAATCCACTAGAATATAGTGAAAATTCATAAAGATATCCACGATATAGTGATCAGTTTTCTCTGATTCTCTGAAAGTATCTGAATAATAAGGGGGTTTCCACAAATTGACATTTTACAAATTCATCGGACACTCCTGTTCTGAAAATGACCTAGTCCATTTTTATGCAAATAATGATCAAAAATATCCCGACACCCCTGTACGTGGTGGATTCTGCCAGTGACGTCAAATTTCTAGCTCTCAGACAAGTGCAAAAGAAGTCAGACGAGTTAACAAATTTAATTTCAAAACCAGAAAAGTAAAATGGGAGGAAACCGCGAGCTAAACGAGTTTGAACGTGGTGAAGTGATTGATTGTCACGGCTGTGGAAAATCTGTTAGTGCGATTTCTGGCATGTTACGGGTGGCCCGTTCCAACGAAAATGATGTCATCGTGAAGTGGAAATGTACAGGCGCTACAACTGTGCATGCGCGACCTGGTCGACCATTACGTCTAGTAGAAAGCAACCATAGATTGCTAAAGACAGTTGTCAAAGCGAACCGCATGCAATCGGCGGAAATAATTTGTTCGGAATTTCAGGAAGGTACTGGATGCAACGTATGCACAATGGCAGTTCGTCGATAGCTGCGAAGTCTTGGTTTTCATGGGCTAGCAGCTGCATACAAACCACGCATTACCGCAACCAATTCCAAGCTTCCGTTACAGTGGTGTAAAGCGCACAAAAACTGAAGCTTTCAGCAAAGGCGTCAAGTGTTATGGAGCGACGAAACGAATCACGGTTCACTGGTTAGCAATCCAATGTTAGAGTCTGGGTGTGGAGAATGCCGGGTGAATGCCTTTTACGTGACTGTATTGTGTCGCAAGTTAAGTTTGGTGGTGGAAGCATAACTGTTTGGGGCTGTATCTCATGGTTCGGGCTTAGCCCTCGTATTTCTGCGAAGATACCTCTAAAAATGGAACAATATCTCGTCATTTTGAACAATTCCATGCTGCGTGCATTGTCGCAACAGTTTGGAGTGGGCCTATTCCTGTTTGGAGTGGGCCTCCTGGCAAGATAGTGTTCCTATCTACAAAGCACGGGCTGTGTAGAGCTGGTTTGCTGACATGGACGTTGAGGAATTGGATAGGTCTGCTCAGAGCCCAGACCTCAATCCCATAGAACACCTATGGGATGAATTGGAACGTCGATTGCGAGCTAAGCCGAAACGCCCCACATCGGCGGAAGGAATTTCACGCCATTCTTTCAAAAGAATGGCGTGAAATTCCTTCTGCAACATTCCAAAAACTAGTGGATTCCCGCCCTAATAGAATGGCAGCCGTCATAGCAGCAAAAGGTGGCACTTTATACTAATTTGATCTAATTAACCGAATTTCATAAAATTTGATTGATAAGTCGCATGTGAGTGACCCTGCTGATGATTAGATGCTGGTATGGTTCGGTATGAAAGAAAACTTTCTTTCTACTAATTTTTTTCTGAAGGAGAAGCAAAACATACATGTGTCCGGCCATTTCGCAAGGAAGTGTCAGTTATACTTTTCCAAATATTATCGATATATAATCAACATCAGGATAATGGTCAAGGGACTTAACTACTAAATTTTAAGAAATTCCATAAAATAGTTTTTTTTAACTACAATGAAAAACATCTTCAGGTCTTTAAAGTTAAACATTTAAGTATCCCGAGAATGGCCCACCTTAGAGTCATAGGATTGATCTTATTTCTAATGTTATAAAAAATTGTAAAACAAGCATGTAATTGATACATTTGAGAATATGTAGTATTTTACGTCTGATCGGATATTTTATTTTGGGGGGCTATTTCGCAAAATATGACTGATTTTTTTTCCGAGTCGTACCAAAATCCAACCAGCACCACAATGGCCCACAAGCGATATATCTACCAAATGTTGTGTAACTTGGTGAATTAGTTTGTCAGATAGAGTGGATACATTCAATTTTGCGAACCATTTCCCACCAAAAATGTAGGGTCTTTTTTCCGAATCGTACCAAAATTTAATTAGGACCACGATATCCCACAAGTGACTTATCTACCAATTTTTATGAAATTGGCCAATTCGTTTTTTAGATAGAGTGGATACATCGATTTTTGCATGTTATTTAGTAGATAAAGGAAGGTTCTTTCATACCGAACCATACCAGAATCTAATCATCAGCAGGGTTACTCACATGCGACTTATCTACCAAATTTTATGAAATTCGGTGGTCAGTTAGTTTTATAGTTAGAGTGGATGCATACATTGCACAGACAGACAGACTGTCATACAGACATGCACACAGGTGTCACGCTAAAAATAGTTTTTTCGTATTCTAGAGGTCCTAAAATGTGTAGATCCGTCGAAAACTCGAGTTACGATTTTCGACATGGCTCCAGTGCTTTTCCTTTATATTACCAAGTATTGCAGGGAAAGTAAAATGGTACAGGTATATATTCTAATACCATTTTAGTGCTTTTATTTTGACATATATTGATTCAATGGGATAATTTTTGTAAATTTGTTTACAAATGGGCTCAGGATGTTCCGTTTTTCAAATTTACCTGTGACGATAATTTCGTATAGCGTGCGAGAACAGATATACTTCTTTTTAGGAAAATTAAATTAAATATTTTGTTAGAATGTTTTGAATAACAATGTCGTTTAGAATGATGAGAATTTTCACATAATTAGGAATTTTAAGTTTCTTTATATTATAAATTCCCTATGAAGAACTGGAAGGCTGCCGGTATGTAAATAAAATTGAAAATTTGTCAGTGCATGTGTTTGCATGTGCGTGTGTCCAGTCATTACGGGAGAAAGGCTCTACCAAATTCCGTGAAATAATAGCTTCCACTTAAAATTTTGTCCATGTTTCTAGTTTCCAGGACTAGAGACTGTCGAGACATTAACGAAAGCCAAACCTTTCACAGCAGTTTCATCTCCTCTCTAAGTCCGTGGTTCATCCAAACAGAAATTGTTGGAAATCGCTGGTTTAAAATATGAAGGTAAATGAAAACGCTATCTTTATGGTTTATCTTTCCACAGATTCTTACACAACATTGAAGAATATGATGACATCAAAATAGTTAGTTGTTTAATTTTGAGCATTTTATGAGGAAGACTCTTTTTTGTATCATGTTGCTACGCAAAATGCTACGAAAAAAAAATAAATTTCGAATCAACAAGTCAAAGAAATGTATCAAAAAACAAAGGTATGGAATCGATAAAAGAAAAACAGACGAAATCCAAGCACAAACACTATACTCGTGGACTAGGCTTTAAGCCTAAATCAGGATACGTTCACTTCTACAAAACTCGTAGTCATGTCCAAGTGTCTTGTAGAAGCAAACACAAAAATGTATGTTTCTAAAGAAATAGATTGATTATATCTATAAACTATTTCTATTTGGACTACATACATAAGAATAAATAATAAATGGAAAATTGGATAACGGGAATCTGATTGAAAAAATTCACTAACCTAAAGATCACGGGAACACAGAAAGAAGTGACAAGTGTTGCCATTCACTAAGGAATAAGATATAAGATATGTATATATATATATATATATATATATATATATATATAATTATATATATATATATATAATTATATATATATATATATATATATATCTGTGTGTGTGTGTGTGTGTGTGTGTATTTCCTGATAGAGTATTCCAAACAGTCCCCGAGATATAGCTGCCGTCTTCAAATCTGAAATATGCCATAACTCGCAAAAAGTCGCTGATTTAACGATATTTTGCTAAATGAATCACTAAGGTTTTTGTCACATTTGTAGCCAATGTTATGTGCTCAAAACTGCATAACTATAATAATTGGATTAGGAACACATTAAAAATGGATTTTAGCAAGTTTCAAAGAAGGGAAAAAGATATAGCAGTTATAGAAAAATATTCACACATTCTGCGATATTTCGATATGGAAATTTTGATTTCCTTCTCTTCTTTCTGACATTACTGCTAATTATTTCTATGTGCATTCATCAAAGAAATAACTTTTACCCAAATTCCAGACACCTAATATTAAATCATTCGCTTTATAGAGGCCGAAGCGAGAACCATATTTCATCATATCACGCTGTTTGACTTACCACAGTAGGCAGATCATATTCAGCAACCCAATTTTTGACCAACCACAGTTGTTACCATACTATCTTTTCCCCATCCATCAACCCCAGGAAGTGTATTCGGACCCACAAATTTATCGCTCCCATACTCTGCTTGGACAGATAGCTTTTGAGTTGCGGTGAGTATCGAACTTGTGTCATTCAAGTGCTATTATATAACCATAGCAACTGGGATATCTAGGTCCAAGTACATAGTAAAATTCCAAGTACATAGTAAAATGCGCTGCATAATATTTCATTTCTGCAATACAGCAACATTTTAAATATTTTCGTATACTTATTTTTCTGACCCATAACGATTGATATCATATTTTATTATCATAGAACTTGAAATTTTAAAATTTTCTTAATAATTTCGTTTCAAAGAGTGATATGGAACAGTGGAAAAGCCTTTGGAGGTAGTAGCATCCTGAACGCTATGCTGTATGTTCAGGGAAACATGAGAAACTATGACAACTGGGAGAGAGAGGGTGCTACTGGTTGGGGTCACGAAAATGTTCATCCTTATTTCAAAAAGTTGGAAGACAATAAGAATATAGAAGAACTCGATGCAGGTATGTTTTCAATTAGTATTTTCAGTTCACAAAATAGTCGTACTATAAAACGGGAGATTTTGTAAGCACTTATGCATCGGCGGAGAAAATAAGCTATATATTATTCTTGTAAGCTTTTTTCACTAACTATCCAAGATCCTGGATAATGCTTGATACAAGTCGCTTTTGCACGCATAAAAAAGTCCCATTTTAGGCAACGAACCAATCAGGAACCGTAGTGACCATTTCTCAGCAAAAAAGGGATCCAACTTTAAATAGCTATAAGCCGGTCAATTTTGGTCGTAAAAGGATGATTTTGTTTTTATTTTGCATAAAATTGTATCAGAATGATTTTTCTAAATGGTAGGATCGGGAGACTGTATAAAAATTTATATTTCGCATTACTTTCAGAAATGCATTTATTGATTTAAACTGTTTCTAAGATAATAAATTTTAAAATTAAAAACATTTTTGCAATTGGAAGTGTATTTCTGTGACTAACGGTTGAGGAAATAGCCATTGGGCACCTATAGCACTGGACACCCTGTATATACTTTCTTGTGAAAATTATTGTTTGTATGCTGCTCTTAGCTGCTCATTTCAGTTCGAGTCCAGTCGTCCATTCTGAAATGGCGCAGGATATATGACGAAGATGTGGCTGCATGTCAAGTCCCACCTGAGCTCTATCCAATAACCCGGCCAATTGCTTGGAATATGTTTTGATTATAACGTTATCTGCAAGGGCCCTCTGGTACATAAAGTATTATTTATGACCCAAACTGTGATTGAATTTTTTAACTTGGTTCGCATAGTGGAATAAAGATGGTACATGGCCACATATGTGTTTCGCTTGCCACGATAGGGGGTCGCCGTCTCAGCCACATGTTTAACACATCTCTCCATTCCTTAGCTGAAATTTCACAATATTAGCTTTCAGATGTGATCCAGTGTTATCCAACATTTCCAACACTTCATTTGTCATATTAGAGAGAATAGACAGAGCATTTGCATTTTCTGTGAGTCAATTAATCATATCACAGTAATTTGATGTTCTAAAATGTAACTTCATCACTTTAAAGCACCTTATTTCATTAATGATAAGTTTAGCCTTTTTACTTTGCTTATATTCATAGTATAATGTATAAGGGAAGTATTGTGACGGGGTCGAAAATTCTAATTTGAGTTTTCGACGGGAGAGCAAGTTTCAAGCATCCTAGAACAAGAATCGAAGTATTTTGAGGTGATGTCTGTGTGTTTGTGTCCGTGGAGACGATATTTCACGAACGAATGGAGAGATTCGAACGAAATTTGATACAAAATTACAATCTGTGAACAGCGGAACCCTACTGTATTTAAACGCAATTGAATGTACAGAACATCCTTAAATTTTCGAATCAAATTTTGAAAAATTTGTCAAAAAATCAAAACTATCAATATAGTTACATAAATAATCATGTAATATGTAATTTTTCACTATACAACGATTGACAAAAATTAGAACGCTAGTAGGAACCGTTCTAGAGATATTACACATTTTTCAAATAAATTTATCAAAAAGTCACATACAATTAAAACAAAATTTAGCTATTGTAAAATATGTTTTCTTTTCATATGTAATATTTTGTGATAAATTTGTTAACATCATTCTCGTGGATCTAGCACATTCCATTCACGAGAGGAGATACTTCGAGATATTTCGAGACATGAGAATCGACTATAAGAATTTATCCGTTCATCCACCAATCAGTTTGTAACATTAGGTAAAAATTCTGGCAAAATGTCGCCAACTTGGTGACTTTTTAAATGTTGCCAAGTTGACGCCAAATTGATAAAAATGTCTCCAAATTTATAAAAATGACGCCAAATTGGAGGTAGTGATTTCCAAATTTTGAATTCCGTCGTATGATGGGCATACTTTCTAGTATATAAGAAATACTCTTCTCTCCGTTTATATGTAACTCTTGGCGATACATTTGGTTATTTGGCGAATTATCGAGCAAGATATCGCTATCGTGCTGATATTTCGCCCTAGATTGACGGAAATATCACAAAGTTTATGAAAATGACTCCTAATTGATGAATTAATTTTAAAAATATTTTGATATCTAGACTATATTGTTTATTGAGAATGCTATCAATATTAATAATTTTTAATTTAGAGTTGCGTCAAATATAAATTAATTGGGTACATTGAAATAGTATTACATGTTGTCATCCGGAAAAACACCAAATGTGCATTTCAACGTTAAAATCACTGCGCCGTGGATCTTTTCATCATTTTTCACCGTGAAAGAAGTACATTTTTTGCATTGTATAATTAAAGTCATGTGCTGCCCACATCAGATTTTTTAGTGTTGCATGCATCATAACACACTTTTATTTTTGCACAGCATCTGTGCGTCTAAATTTTGTGCAAGGAAATTACAATATGTTTTGTTTTAAAGAATCACTAAACTTTGATTATTCTTAAAACAAAGCCTATTTTCTATAGTATGCAGAATGTAAACACATCAAGTAATTATAAGATGAGTTGCATAAGAATTGCTGAATTTTTATCAAGTAAAATTTAGCTCTGGAGTCTTGAATATAAGTGATATGAATTAAATATTCTTTGATTTTACATAGAGAAGAATAGATTTATAGCATTTATTGCTTTTTTACTTTCCTTATATACAGAGTATAATGTATGAGAAAAGTATTGTGACGGGAACGAAAATTCAAAATTAGGTTTTTGATGAAAGAATACGTTTCAAGTACCCCTGAACACGAATAAAACGTTTTTGAGGTGATGTCTATGTGTGTGTGTTTGTGTGTGTGTGTGAGTGAGACTGTGGAGACGATATCTGACGAACGAATAGAACGAAATTTTGTTTGAACGAATAGAACGAAATCTTCGAACGAAATTTGGTACACAAATTACAATCCGTGAATACTGGAAGCGTGTTGTTTTAAATCACAATTGAATGTTCAGAATCCCACTAAATTTTCAAGTAAGATTTTGAAAAAATCATCAAAAAATTAAACCTTTTCATAAAGTTACATAAATAGTCATATTTTATGTTATTTTCTATTAAAAAACGATTGACATAAACTTTAGAACGCTAGCATGAACCGTTCTCTAGATACTGTACATTCTTCAAATAAATTTATCGTTCGTTCTCATTCAAGCTCATTACATTGATGAGAAAAGATACTTTGCATAATACTTTTGTATTTGGATGCCAATGGTTATTTATCTGCTAAAATAATAACTTATTTCTCAGTCCTAAACGCGTTCTACGTCCTAAACGAGATCCGGGAAGGAATGCCGACGAGGACAAACGGAGCCACCACCCATCCCCGTTCGTCCTCGTCGGCGTTCCTTGCCGGGTCTGGTGGCGTCTGGCCTCGCCTGATCGAACGTGGGTCTGTTGTCTTTTGTGATGTCCCGGGTGGTGCCCTCAAATCTTGAGAATGCATTCGAATCTTGAGAAACTTAAAACAATAATGTGTGTTGGTTAAAAACTTGGAGCCTTATTTTTCAAGCATGCTTGTGGGTTTCACATCTAATACGCAATTACTTATAGGAAGCCATAATATGTGTGTATGTGTCTGACAAATAATGTTCATTTTTGTTTTTCCAGCCTTTATAGCGAGTTACTTCACTTCATTAAAGAAACTAAATGATTTGAAAGTTCTCTGTTTTATATCCTTAAAATTTTTAATGTGTTTTATTTTCTCTTTAGAGTCATTGGCGTGAAAGATCTTCGTGTGGTCAATGCCGCTGTCATGCCAATAATAACATCTGCAAACACCAACGTCCCAACAATGATGGTAGCAGAAAATCTGCTGATATTATTAAATCTCATAAAAGCTATACATGCTCAAAAAATAATGACGTTTTTGTAAAGTTCCTTAATATAAAATGACAACTGTATATATTATTTATGTTAATACTTGTATAATGAAAATAAATCAAATGCTTCGTTTCAACTTGAATGTTTTATTGCGATACAGAATTTAGCAGAATTGAGCTTGCTTACACTCAATGGTTGCATTAAGTTTAACAGAATGTAGTAGTGGCGGTTTAATATTAAGGCCTTACACGTTTTACTTCATTCGGGGTCCCGCCATTTTATTGACATCATACATTATAAACTCATGTTTTTAAAAATTGCAATACCATGAAGGAATCACGCGATTGAGTTGAAACTTATGCAAATTAAGCAAATGGGAATTAAGAGCAAATGCAATAGAATTTCAGAGTCACAGAGCATGTGTGGGCTAACCAGCGCTCTCTGAACTGCTGCTTTTGCCGTATAAATAGAGATCTGTTGCAGGAAGTTCAAAAGAGGTTTTGGTTGTGTGGAAGAAGTAAACGTTTCATAAGAAGTCGCTATGTCTCTGCGAAGACAGAGGACGCCATATGAGTAAGTTACGGTGTTTGAACGGAGACACATGATCCACCTTTGACAAGGGTTTTTTTCTTATCGTGCAATAGCAACTCGTCTGGATCGCAATTCCACGATAGTGACGCCAATGTGGAAGCCGTGAAATGAAGAGAACCGGATGAGTCGCAAATCCGACAGTGGACGTCGAAATGTCACGTCAGCTCAGGATGATAGACACCTCATCCGAATGGCAGTGATGAACCCCACAGTTTCATCTTGACAGTTGGCAGAACATTGGATACTGATGTGTCATTGCCTGCTACAGCAATTTGTTGGAGTCTGCTACACCATGGAGAGCGTGCAACAATTCCTTTGTACAGGATTCCCCTGAGGAAAAACCTTTGATGACTGCGGCTACAAAGGGCTCATCAACATAGACACTGGCGTGCTGATTGGCAACAAGTTGTTTCCGATGAATTCTGCTTTAATTTGGGGTATAGAGTCGACCGCATTCACGTTAGACCCTACATCGATGAACGTCACCTTACGGAGTGCGTTTCCAACGTCATACTGGCCGAGCGCCAAGCTAGATGGTCTGGAGTCCATTGGGTATCTTGGACGATCTCAGCTGGTAAGAATTGTGGGTAATCTTAACAGCAACCAGTATATCAAAGAAATTCTGCGCCCGAAGTTGTTATTTGACTTCAACGGATTCCAGGGGCTATATTTTAACAGTACAATGCCCGCCCACATGTTGTTAGAAAATCTTAAGTCATCTTTTCAGCACAACAGATACAGCATCCTTGGCCTGCTTATTCACTGGATATGTTGGCTATTGAACATGTCTGAAAATTCGCCGGTCGGCATCTCTCTCGTATTGCTCGACCGACCCGCAGCTAATACAGCCGAAATTTTGGTTCGGATAGAAGCAATCTGGAATGTTCTTCCTCTGATACAAATTCAAAATCAGTTTGATCCGATGCCACATCGTATAGAAGCACTATTGCAGTGCGTGGTGGATTCACCAAATACTGATTTTCGACATGTAATATTGATTTTTTTTCTTTGTACATTTAATTGTTTATTTGTATCAATACAGGTCGTTTAAGGAATGGTTTTCATTCAATTCTGATGATTCCTTCTGGTGTTGCTATTTTTACAAACAGGAGTATTGATTAAATAAGCTATTATGACGTAATGAATTTTAGTTGTGAAATATTTGTATATTGTGTAGAGCCAATATGAACCGATACAATGGTCACCCGAACAAAGAAACTCTGTACATCAAATGTTGATATAATCGAGGTCTAAAACTGACGAAATTTCAATTTTGAAGCAGAACACCACGGTCCGGCATGCTGTTGAACAGACGGCTGATGCTATCCTGCGGCAGACGAGTCCACACCTGTTGGGCGTTACGTTCCAAATCCTGAAGATTGCGAAAACGAGGCAGCTGGCATTTCAACTGGTCCCACGCATACTCGATAGGAGACAGGTCTGGGGAGAAGTGTCTGAAAATGACTCAGGCAGCCTTGGGCGACCCAAGCCGTGTACGGCCGGGTATTATCCTGCTGGAATTTCGCACCTGAAATCCCAGCAATGAATGGGAGCACATGGGACCGTAGAATCTCATCCAAGTACTGCTGACCCGTCAATGTTTCAGGTACCACTACTTGAGATGATCGGCTGTCGTAGGCTATGACTCTCCAAACCGTGATGCCTGCAGTGGGGCTGGTGTGGCGATCGATACGGAGGTTGGTATTGTGGAGTTGTGCATGGAAGATCCACACCCCGACGCGCTGATCATCGGTCTCCAAAACGAAGCGGCACTCATCGCTGAACACCACACGTCGCCAATCTTTAGCGTTCGACGTTGTTCTGGTCCGGCACCACTGCAGCCGGAGGCGCCGATGTTTCTGTGTTAACGGCAGCACACGTAAGGGACGTTGGGATCGCAGATTTGCTTCCTTCAGGCGTCTAGATATGGTTCGTTGTCACACAGGAGCCACTACGTGTGCCTGTATCGCGGATAAGTTCACCGTTGGCTCTGTATGTACCTGCTGCGCGATCATTCAATCCTCTCCACTCGTGGTATGCCTGGATCGTCCAGAGACAGTCCTCCGTGTCTGGGTGGCGTTTCGTGAACAGTGCCGCCAACGCCGTCGGACGGTATAGTCCGAACGATCCAGGTGAAGGGCTATCCGGCGCGCTAACTACCCTGCGGTTTTCAGCTCGATGATCAGGCCTCTCTCGAAGTCCGTCAGTTGCGCATATCGACGTTCTTGGCGTCTACCCACCATTCTTTTCACTCCGTACTCGTACTTTTGTCGGTTGAAGCTTCTGACAATGATGGGGCATCGACTACACGCCGGTTTATAAGACCACTGGCTCTTGCTTGCAGCGCCACTCACGGATGTACAGTCCTGTGCAATCACACCAGACTGGGATCATTTGCATACCAGCTCGCCCTCTGGCTATTTGCATCATTTCATGGTTATACCATGTTTTCTTCTTGGTGCGCAACTTTCATTGTCAGTGAGTGTAGTATAACTTTTAAAGGGTGGAAACGCTTACTGAGGTGGGTATGTGTAATATAACGTTTAAAATAAGTATATAACGTTTAAAAGGAGGTATTAGGCTAAGTTTAAAATTTGGGGCTTTAGATGTTCCAAATGAGGTGAGTAGGTACTTTTAAAACACATTATATATAACGTTATATAACGTTAGAAAGGGGTATTAAGGTAATTTTAAAAGATGGGACTTTAGATTTAAAAAAATTTTTTTTTAAACATTTAAAGGGCTATAAACGTATGATAAGGTAGTATACATCATGTACACAACCGATACATAGCAGTGAAAGATGGAATTAAAGCTACCTTTTTAGGGTAGAACTTTAAATTGTTTAGGTAAATAGAGTATTTAGAAACATTTAAAGGGATGGAAACGTCTAATGAGGCGGAATGGAACGTATTCATCCAAGACAGTTAATGTTGAAATTGTAAACCAGGGTAGATTTTTAAATACAGGGCTTTAGAACTTTTAGATAAATGGCAATTACTACTAACTTTTAAAGGGGTGAAAATGTCTAGTGGTTTAGAATGGATACAACACCTGTACATAGCAACGAAAGGAAAATTCAGTACATTTTTAAGACTGAACTTTACATTTTTTGTTAAATGTGGGTGTTTAGAAACTTTTAATGGGCTAAGCGTGATACACATTTCCGGTATATAACACAAAAATGGTGAACTATGGATAATTTTTTTAAGGATATGACTTTAGAATTTTTAGATAAATGGGAATTCTACTTACTTTTAAAGGGATGTAAACGCATACTGAAGGATATACAGCTAATTTTTAGGGGTTCTTTAAGAATTTTTTAGTTAAATAGGGATTCCTACAAACTTTTAAAGAAATGGAAAGCGTTAAAACGGAAAGCTATTGTAGTTTTCTGATGAATATTTTAAATTTTTTAGGCAAATAATATGTTTAGCAACTTTTAAAGGGTAGAAACGCATACTAAGGCAATATGAAATGAGTTCAATATCGCTACATAGCGGTGGAAAGAGATTACTAACACAATTTTTAAAGATGACACTCTAGGTTTTCTATATAAATAAAGAGTTTAAAAACTTCGAAAGAGATCGAAACGGATAATGAGTAGTTACAGAATGACTCCACCACCGGCACTTACCGGATAAATGGGGAATTGGGTAATATTTTAAGGATGGATTTTTAGATTTTTAAGTAAATAGCGTGTTTAGCAACTTTTAATGTATGGGATTGTGTACTAAGGCGGTATGTATGATACACATGACTTCTACATAGTGACGAAATAGGGAACAAAGGTAGCTTTTTAGGATGATACCTTAAGTTTTTTCTAGTTAAGTGTGATATATACTAACATTTAAAGCGGATGGATACACAGATTGGGGCGGAATATGTGATACACATCATCCGCGCATAGCCAACGGCCATACTGTGCTGAAAACACCGATTCTCGTTAGATCACCGAAGTCAAGCAGCATCGGGCGTAGTTAGTACTTGGGTGGGTGACCACCTGGGAACACTGCGTGCTGTTGGCCCATTTCGGACGCGGTAGCCTGGTGGTTTGCGCGCTGGATTTGCACGCTGCCACAACTGCCGCCGTGTTAATGCGGAGTACGATCACGTTAAACATGTGGGTCCGTAAGTCCTTCCGAGAGGTTGGTGGTAGGGAAAGGAGGGTACGGTCCCTGTGGATGCCTCCCCCACTGGGTTCCGGTCTAAATTGGGTGGCTCTTCCCGGCCGTCCAAACAGTTATCTTACACCTTTCTGGACGGTCTGGGTCTCAACAACAACATCATCCGCTCCAGCAAAAGTAGAGCAAGGCAGGATTTTAAGGATAGCACTCTGATCTTTTTAGGTAAATCAGATGTATAAAAACTTTTAAAGAGTTATAAACGAAAAATAAGTCTGAATGGAATGGCACCGTCATCGGTGACTATAAGGAAAAATAGGGAATTAGGGTGATATTTTAAGATGGGACTCTAGAATTTTAGGTAAATGGCATGTTTAGCGACTTTTAAAGGAGGGTGGGGGGAAATGTCTGCTAAGGCGTATGTGCGAAACACATGACCGGTATATAGTGGCGAAATAGGAAACTAAGATAGCTTTTCAGAATGTCACCTTAGATTTTTTCTAACTAAATGCAATATATGTACACTAACAATTAAAGCGGATGGATACACAGATTGAGACAGCTTGGGTGATACACATCACCGGAACATAGTAGTGAAATATAGAACTTGGCAAGTTTTTGATAATGGAACTTTGAATTTTTTAGATAAAATGGGATGTTTATAAACTTTTAATGGGCCAGAAACGCCTAATAAGTCAGTATGAGATGAATCCATCACAGCCAGCTAGCAGCGAAATGGAGTAGTATGGAATTTTTAAAGACATGCTTTTAAAATTTCTAACTAAATAAATTTTAAAGAAGTTGAAAAATGCGTAATAAAGCGGTATGTATAATGCAAAATAACCGACTCCCAGCGATAGAAAAGGGTACTAGTGTAACTTTTAAAGGAGGTGAAAAATGCGTAATGACGCGGTATGTATAATGCGAAATAACCGACTCCCAGCGATAGAAAGGGGTACTAGTGTAAATTTTAAAAATGGGACTTTATATATTTTAAAAGATCGAAAGAAACTTTTTAAGGGTTTGCTACACAACAGAAACGGTATAAGTGATGTATGTATACCGCAACTTTAGTGCTATCTCGTGGTAGAAGAGAGAACTAGAGATATTTTTAAAGAAGGAACTTCTAATGTTTTGATAACAGGAAATGTTCAGTAACGTTTAAAAGTAAGGCAAAATCTTTATTATCACTTATTAATTAAATTCACGCACAAGAATAATATTAAGTTTTTAACATGTGGATGTAGTGTATCAGTAGATTATCACCATTGATAATCTTTAGACAATATAGATAGTTAGACTGCTTTAGATTACATACAAATATTCAATAGTTAGCAATTTTTCAGGTATTTTAGAAAATAAATTGTCTAAAACTTAGTACTATCTTATACTATAGAATAGAAAAATATTGTAATTTTATATAACCCATATAATATATCCTTTTTAAAAAATCGTAAGTGTAAATTTGTTTATACTTTAAGAAAAGTTTGTATCTCCTTTGGTATCCTAGTGGATGCTGTTTATTTTTCTTTGTTTTTTTAAAGTTAAAAAAAACTTTGCTTTAGTTGCACTTATTTTTAGTGCTACTAAAGCAAAGTTTTTGCTAAACGTGTACAACAAATAAAATACACACACGCACACACACACACACACACATACACACACACACATATATATATATATATATATATATATATATATTATTTATTTTTTTGTGTTTAAAACGCCCACATTTTTTGTGATAAAAATTATATAAAAAATTATTATCAATCCCATGTTTATAATTTAACAGCAGCTCCTTTAATTATTTCACACTGCTCAAAAACTAAAGCATTTCTTGAACCCAATCGGTTTATTTAAACTGCCAATTTTGTTAAAATAAATTATTAGCATAGTGCAAAGTAAAACTGAAACAATAATGAATATACATGCATACTATTCAAAATTATTTTAAATTTATTTTTAATTTCATATACTTGTGTACTCATACCTACAACTATGAAAAAATGCATGGTTATTATACTTATAATTAACCTTAATTTAAAAATAATCAAAAATACATATACTAAATACTACGACTATCTATTGTGGCAACTAACAACAGCGACTATTTGGCTAACGCTAGCAACACCTAGATATAATTCTCAAAGTGTAATGGTATTTTCAAGTTTTCATCCATAGGAGTTTTATCTCCATTTTTCTAACTCCATGGTTTCATTAATAGGAGTTTTATCTCCTTCGCTCTAAATCCATGGTATTATAGTTGTGTTAATAATCTATATATACTAATTGCCAAATGTCCGACAGTCTGTCTGTCGGTCTGTCCTTCTATCTGTATGTCCGTCTGTGTGCACGTCTATCTGTCGCGCTTTTTGTAGGCACTTCCCGAATATATAGAGACTTGCAATTAGGTACACAGGGCGATCAGTTAATAAAACCACCAGAAAAAATTGAACTTTTCGAAAATGTTCTGTAGATGTTCCACGCCAAAACCTTTGAAAAGTAAAAAGATAGAAAATCATACTTTGCAATGAGATAGAGACTTTAAATTTGGTGTATGGGTAAATCGTTCAAATGGAAGAAATTGTACAGTTTCAGATTTCCAATATTTTCTACTTATGTAAAAAGGGTCCTCACACCGAATGTTTTATTTGCCGATTAAATGAGAAACTACCCATTTAAAATTTGATAGAGGCTTGAAATATGGCATATTTGCTAATCACTTGATGAAAACACCCAAGACGAATAGATTTTTTAAAAAATGTTCGTTTAAGGAGGTGCTTCAGAGAAAAACATTCGAAAGGTGAATTGATAAAAAATATGCTTCGAGATGGGATAAAAATTTTATACTTGGTGTACGGGTAGATAGTTTGGAAGGAAGACAGTGTATAGTTTTAGTTTTTCAATCTTTTCTACTTTAATGGGTGCTCCCCACCAAAATGTTCCATTTTCGTAATAAATGAGTAACGCATCCTTCAAAATGGGATACGAGCTTGATATTTGGTATATGGGCCAATCATCTGATAAAAACCCCAAGAAGAATGGATTTTTTCAAAAATAGTCATTTTAGGGGATGGGTACAGAAACATTCGAAAGGTGAGTTGATAGAAAAATATGCTTCGGAATGAGATAAAGATTTTAAATTATGTGTACGGGTAGATAGTTTGGATGAAAGAAAGTGTACAGTTTCAGTTTTCCAATATTTGCAACTTTAGGGGATTTCTCACACCAAAATGATCGTTTTGCCGAATGGAGCATCCTTTAAAATGTGATAGAGGCTGGAAATTTGGTACATGGACCAATCGTTTACCAAAAAAGTCAAGAACAGTTTTTCAATAATTTCGTTTAAGGGTGTCCGTGCTCCACACAAAAACGTTCGAAAGGTAAAATGATAGAAAAACATACTCCCCGATGAGATAAAGACTTTAAATTTGATAACATGGTCGATAGTTGGGAAGGCAGGAAGTGCACAATTTTAGTTTTCCATACGTTGGTACTTTAAGGGCATTGCAAGCTAAAATGTTCAATTTGCCGTATAAATGAAGAACGTCTATTTTAAATGAGATAGAGTCTTGCAATTTGGTACCCGGGTCAATGGTTCAATAAAACCCTCTGGAAAAAATCAAATGATTTCAAAAATATTCTGTAGAGGGGACTGCTCCACATCAAAACGTTCGAAATTTGAAACGATAGAAAAGCAAACTTCGGGACGAGAGAGCGACATCAGATTTGATGTATGGGTACATAGTTCGAAAAAAAGAAAGTGCGCAATTTTAGTTTTCCAATATCTGCTGGTTTAGGGTTTGCCATACCAAAATATTCGACTTCAATAATAAATGATAAACGTCTTCTTTTAAGTGAGATGCAGAATTAAAAATTCTTACACAGGACATATTTAATAAAATACACGGAAACAATCAAATTTTTCAAAAATGTTTGGTAAAGGGGGGGGGGGTGCTCCACACCAAAGGGGAGATGATAGAGACACAATTCTAAAGGTTCTAAAGGTAAAATAATAGAGAAACATACTTCACGATCATATATATTATATATTGTGTGTGAGCGTGGATAGTTCGAAAAGAAGAAAGTATACAATTTCTGTTTCCCAATATTAACTTCTTTAGGGGTACCGCACATCAAAATGTTCTAATTGCAGAATAACAAAGAAACACTTTATTTTAAATGACTTAATTTGATACAAGGGTCAATCATAAGGTTAAAGAAATGTCGAGTATTTAAAATTTTCTGTGAAACGGGGGTGGGATGTGCTCCACAGCAAAACGTTCGAAATGTGAAATGATAGTGAAACAGACTTTGCAATGAGATAGAGACTTTTAGAATTGATGCACAGATAAATCGTTAGATAGAAATAAAGTGTATAATTTCAGATTTCTATTTAGGGTTCTATTATTCGCTTTCTTTATTCAGCTTTCCATTATTCGCTTTCTTTATTCAGCTTTCTTTTATTCGCTAATTTAGAGATGCCAACACTTAAATGCTTATTTAACTGAATAAATGAGAAATTCCCAGTGAGAAGTGAGAAAGATATTTGAAATTTGGTGCACAGATGCCAACAGTTTGAAAAAGACTACAGAAAAAATCGAATTATTCAAAAATTAACGTTATTCTGGTGTTCCTCCTTGTGAGACCGTTGATTTTCAACGGATATTCGGCTAGTATTTTTAACATTAGATAACACGATCTGCGTTGATCATTATAATGCTGCATTTAAGTTGTCATTATATAGCATATTTAATACATTTTATTGCAGGCTGTGTAAAGGAGATATCGTTCAAGGGTATTTAAATGATATATAAATGGTAAGCTAGGGAAACACTATTATTTTTTAATCTACATTTGAGAAACGAAAACATACAAGCTCTGTTTGATCAGCAACATATATTTGAGATATTTTTCGCTGTAAAGTTGTAATATTAATGGCTCTACATGAAAGCTTGCAAAAGTGTTCTGCAGATATATTTTATATTTTCTCGTAGATGTATAATAAATATTTCTCACTTCGATTAAAATTTACTGGGTGTGTCAATTTATTATACAACTCGTACTTGATCTGACTAATAATCTTACGAAAACTAATAATTTTTGAATAATATTGTGGTGCACTAAACTTAAATATAGTTGAAGTTAATTGAAGTTAATCAATTACATTGCATTGTAACATGAAATGCCGCTTTAACCCATCATATTATCTTCAGTGCGAGTTTCTGCAATAAAATATTTATTAACATACTACCACATTTAAACTGCACCATTTTAACTTTAAAAATAACATTATTTATTACGAACATTCTCATATTATTAAATTAATTACAACAATATATCACATATTATTTTGCAGAGAAGATTGGACATGTGCGACCAGGTAACTTGTAATTATCAAAATGTCTATGGTCTGCTACAATAAAGGATACGCACACACCTTCAATTTCTCTTGCAAATTTAACTCACAGCTCGTACGTTGGTTCTGTTTGATCTCGATCTTTATAGTACTACATCTGGTACTCATCTCATCTGGAGTTGAAGTGTTTATCTCATGACATTTCGTTGAAGTCTCTCTGCAATCTAACTTTCAAGTGTATATCAGGACATTTCGTTGCAGTCACACTGCAATCTTACGTTCGAGTGTATATCAACACATATCTTTATTGTCTCCTTGGAACAACTGACGTTGAAGTGTATATGGAATCTCTAGAACCATTTTGAATTCGCCTAGTTTTGCCTGAGGTCCGACACGCCTCTTCGGCTACCATTGGTCGACCTCAGGGTAACGCGATCAGACAACTTCCATATTGGTAAAAAATTTTAACCAATCTCGTGGTTTCACTTTACACTCCTCGGTTTATGGCCTACTTGACCTCTCGGGTTAGAGTGCTGTAAAACTGGCGTCATTCAGACTGATGCCATTGCTTGACATTACAGACCTAATAAAAAACATAAAACTGCCTCACATATTCATGGTCTCACAAATGTTGCAACTTTTTTATACATTTTAATTCATTTAATAATATGTATAGTTTATCGTTGGAAAAGTTGTCTTAAAGGAAAACCTGTATTAGTTAAATTAATTTTCCATGGTAGACGGTATAAGTGTAAACAAATTCTATCTACTGGGTCACCAGAGCGGTCTTCTGAGGGATATAGGGACTTTTCGACCCCTCCCCCACTGTTTTATCTGATCAAGTGGAAAAATCGATAATTTGATTCCGGTTAAGTTACGTTCCGTGATCTATAATTGTGCAAAATTACCATAAATATGCACAGTTTCGAACTTCTAGTTAACTGGGGATTTCTAGAACAGGTATGGACAAACTTACTTACAAAAGGGCCAAATGAGAAAACAAAACAAATGTGTTTTACGGTCAAAGAATTTTAATCATCATTTATTTTAAAAAATTATTTTAAAATGTTTAAATTTTCAGAACACAAAACGATGATAAATTCCTGTGGAATTGTTCATTCAGAAGGTATAAAAATTATGCGTTGTGAGATGAAAGAAATTGTGATTGAGCTTTACGTAGTTTTTCATCATCTAAGCTGAACTGTGAGGAGGTGATTCTTAAGGAAGAAGGAAAATATTCATCGGTAAGTCAGTTTCTAAATCACTTTTCTATGTTTTATGGTTGCAAACAATTATTTGCATGAATATGCGAATTCAAACATTGACATATAATTTTGGACATGGTTTTGTAAAAACCGTGCCGACAGTAATTAACAGTTATAATACATATAAACGTATATAACACATATAAACATAAAAATTTTGTTGTTTGTATAAAAGCCCACTTCTTTTCAGAGTTGCACTACAGTTTAGTCAATTAGAACTGTAAAGTAGTTCTCCCTCTTTCGCAATCCACAGTAAATTACATTGTAAAGATATTCCGGCCAAGCACATTGTCTAAAGAATCTTGACATTGATATCTTCGTTGTTCAAATTCAGCAAGCAAATTTTTACGCAATTTTTATAATGGATGACAACATACCGGAACAAAACGCAACACATTTAAATTAGACAAAACCAAGAATAAAACGTTTTTAAAAAACGAAATGTCTTTTATTCTCTCGAAGTGATCTCCTTTACCTTTTGGATAAAGTGAATGATTTCAACCCTTCGATTAATTTTACTGTTGAGCATGACTCTAACTGTTCCTTGCCTTTCCTTGATGTTCTGGTCACACGTTCTGATTTTGGTTTTCATACTTCTGTTTTCCGTAAATCCACTTTTACTAACTCCTGTATCCCCGCTGATTCTTTCCATACTGTATTCTCTAAAAAAGCTTCTTTTAACGCGTATTTTAATCGCGCATTTAATGTTTGATCTTCTATCCCCGCTTTAACTGATGAAATTAATTTTATTTTAAAACTTGGCCATGAAGCTGCTTATTCTTTTGACTTTATACATAAGATCTTCGCCCACGTTCGTCTTAAATTCACTCAAGTTGATACTAAACTTGTTGCTATTAAAGATCGTTTAGTCCATAAATCTAGTATTCCTTACCATCCTAGGATTTTCCGTCCTTTTATTAATTTCTGCCATGAATTTGGTTTCAAACCAGCTCACTCTAATATTACCACTTTATTCAATCGTATTCGATCCGATAAACTTGGAAATTTTGATGACTTTAAAAGCTTTGCTGGGGTGTATGTCGCTCCCCTGTTATCCCCTGCTGGTAACTATATATTTTACATTGGTAGTACAAAACGTACTGTTAGCAACCGTTTAGCAGAACATGCTCGCGATGTCAAATCTGGTAAACTTTCTACGGCTCTTGCTCAATATATTTCTAATGATAAATTTCTTTCCATTTTTGAAAAAACTTTCCTTTTGGTTCGTTGTAACAATCCACT
This sequence comes from Amaurobius ferox, assembly GCA_951213105.1. Taxonomy (NCBI): domain Eukaryota; kingdom Metazoa; phylum Arthropoda; class Arachnida; order Araneae; family Amaurobiidae; genus Amaurobius; species Amaurobius ferox. The sequence continues at coordinate 79,113,392 of OX578147.1, read as the reverse complement.
TCTTCATGAATCCCTGTTTATTTATATTTACCGTGAATCTATTTGTAATTTTGATCCTGTTCAAATTTTAAGTTATGCTTGGCGACTCATTCTCGACTCTATGCAATTCAAATCTCTTAAAAGTTTTTTGTGACGTCATTCTCAGGAATATCATGCTTGACGTTTTTCTAAAATTTGTATTAGTTCTTTTCTTGTAATATTTTAAAATTCGTAAGAGTTTAAACTTATTGTGTGATTTCAGTGTATATTTATTGTATTATTTTAGTAAGTTCCTTTACCATTTTATATTGTATGAAAATTTGTTTTAAAATGGTCTCTCTATATATAACCATTCCATGCTTTTACTACTCATGTAGTCACTGATGAAGGGCGTTTTTGGGTCCGAAAGCGCTCTGGCAGTTTTTTACATTTTTTGTACGTCTTGTAGGATGTTAAATAAAAGACTTTTCGTTTTTTAAAAACGTTTTGTTCTTGGTTTTGTCTATTGTATGCAGACATGGTGCCAATTTTGATTACATTTAAATTATTTATCCCGTGGGCTGTGTTGAACACACCGACGGATGTATTTAACCCCCAAGATGTGATTAATGTTATTACTACACAGGGCAATTTTTATTGCCGAACTTCAGCAATTCCGCCCGTCAATCATACTTTAAGCCCTTCCTCTCTAACAGGCTCCTCCTCTGTAATGTCGACGATTTCATTCCAGGAAGCATTCTTAACTGTTTTTTTTTTTTTTCGTATAATTTGGATCTTTTATATCCCACAGGTGTCTGTAATTTGGTACAAGTTCTATCATTTTTTCCATCTCTAGATTCCAACATAGTTGATCTTCTTTAATATGTGTTCGCCGTTGACAACGCTATCTTGAATGCAAACGAGGAGAAGAAAGACGGAGCGGAGTGACTTCCAATCTTATCGTCCTCTGTGATTGGTTCGTTCACAGAAATTGAGCAATTTTTACTGCTGTGTTCAAAAAGATTACGGCAATTCGCGGTAAGATTTCTTTCCATTGAAATGTATGGTGTTGCAGAAAAATTGCTGGAAGGAATTGCACCGTGTAATTACACCTTAACACACCGAGGACATTATATTTGACCTTCGTGATGTGATGAACACACCAAGTAGGTTGTGTTTGACCCTCAGGATGTGATGAACACACCAGCTGGCTGAATTTGACCCCAGTATGTGGTGAACGCACAGGTGAGGACCCCTGAGATGGGATGAACACACCGGTGGGTTGTATTTGACCCCCGGGGTGGGATGAACACACTGACTGTTTGTATTTTACCAGAGGGCCGTAGTTTGTCTATCCCTGCTCCAGATATTTGGGAAAGTATAAAAAACCCATTTTTTCCATACCCGGGGGGAAATCTATAAATCGATTGCGTTAGTTTCTGCCCTTTGGCTCTTCTATGCAAGGAAAATGTAGGGAGAAGCGTTTACTGGGAATTATCTGCTAAAAGATACAAGTATAATTCCGACGATCTGCCCACAGCCAATGCAAAGGAAAGACGTATGTAGGGGTTAGTATACTGACTAGCAATTTTCCGCTGAAATAAACGAATTACACTTTTATTTATAAATTTATTTTATTCGATGATGAATTTTTTTGTTTATTTCCCCAAAAATTGTTCCGATATTTAGGAGTTGGCTGTTCCATGGAGAAATTATTCCGAATTTAAAATTGGTGCAAAAAGGGAGGTCGGATGGACGGAATTCTACAGTAGTAAAAACAACATCGTATCAAACTTTTCCTCCACTAACATAAATGTCTATTCATTCTCATCGATATCTAGCGAAAATCTGATCTGAGAATATATATGAATTTCTGGCTTATTTTGTAATACTGTTTTGTAGTTAATCACTTTTTGATACACCAGATGCATTCCACCAGACTTATTTTATAATACAGCTCAAAAAGTATACGAAATCAAGAGATACAATCCTTACTGAGTTCTATATTGAGGTCGGCAGACACTTTTACTCATATCACATCAACAACCCAATAAACAATGAGGATTATAAGCTACCGATTGTTCAGTCTCTGTGAAAAGTTCAGGAAAAACCACATAACTCGTGAGACAATCAACACAATTCGAGAAGGTTTCAGAACTCTCCAAAAGTCACTAAACTGACAATATTTCGCCAAATTCGTTAGCATGGTCAAGTAACTCAAACCTTCAAATTACAACAATAGTATTCTGTTACATATTCGTATTAATACGATGTCGCTTCTATTGTATGCTTCTACTTCTGTTTCAACTAAGTCACATTTCTTTTAAGATTTACTTTATTTATTACTCTATTTCTGTATTATTTAAGAACCCGCGTTCTAAGACGTTTCATCGAATTCGAGATTTTGATGCCAATATATATTTTATGACCTCCTGAACACGTTTAGTCTATTATGAACACGTTGGCGGTCATAAATGTTAATGGATTTTCAGGAAATTTTATGTCCAGCTGTGTTATCGAACAATAACCAGATACAATATTTTTGAAATCGAGCGAAGACTTTGAAATTTATTCGAAATTGTATATATTTTTATAGTGATAGCATAGGAAAAATTTGATATAATCATGCATGGAAAAGGGCTATTTATGTTCCAATGACTACGAGGCTTAATAGTTTCATCATTGTTGCGAATGACTGCCGCGGTATAATTTTTTTCGTTCGTAACGTCATTAGTCCCCCTCTGGAACAAGTTACCTTTACGGGGGTATAATCTCAAGTATGGTACCGATCGATAGATTTTTCAAACCCTTTAAAAGTGAAGGTAACACACTATAAAAAGAAAGTAAAACGCTATTATTGTAATCATTTGGATCTACAATACCGATTTCCCGAAATGTATCTTCTAAAATTTGTAAAAAAAACAAGCTACTTAAAAATGGATTCTGGTATGAGAAAGTCGACTTGAGTCACACTGTACTTAATTTTTGTTATTGATTTTCTGCAGTAGAGATCTTAGCTAATCTGTCGGATAACTTACACTTTGGATACAACACATTTTATCGCTTTCTGGGTGCTTTCTGAAGTTTAATTCTCCCTCCATTGTTATGACACATATGTTACTGAATTATTCTTTATTTTAGCAATAAAATACCAATTTCGTGAGGTCGCCATCAAATATATCCATATGTACGGAAATCCTTTACAGCTAAATACACCTGATTGTGCGAAATGACCTATTACAAGTTTCATATTCCGAATAAACGTTGGCGGAAGTCATGTTGAAATGTAACACGTGCTTAAATGCCTTCATTATCTGACTTCAGCACCTTGAGTACTAAATTTGATGACTTGGGATATAAAAGCATTTTCGTTTCATAGTTTCAGCTACTTTTTAAGTAAGGGCGTTGATTTTTGAAGGAGTTATTCAAGACACATAATCACCGTCACATAAGTGAGTATTATTTTCATGTTATTAATATCACTTGCATTTAAGCTAATTTAAGACAGGGTGAATGTCACTCTTGAAAAATTGAGATGAAAACTTTTATAAATTATATGTACTGACTGCCACATGTCAGTCTGTCAGTCTATCTGTTTGTACGCTGTTTGTGTGAGACGCTTTTGTAGGTTCTTCCCTGTTACGCAATAGAAAGAGACATGAAATTTGGCACATGAGTGGATCGTTTGATGAAATCCCCTGGAAAAATCGAATTTTCCGAAAACGTTCTGTAGATGGGGGAGGGGACTCCACACCAAAACGTTAAAAAAGTGAATTGATAGTAATGAATGTTTGCGATAAAATAGAGAGTTCATATTTGATGTATGGGTAAATTGTTAGAAAGGATGGAAGAGTGCAATTTCAGAACTCCTATATTTTATGCTTTAGAGGGTGAAGCGCACTAAAATTTTCAATTTTCCGCAGTTTCGTATTTTGAAATTCAATTTCTGGGGTTTCAGTTTAGATATCAATCTCAAGGAGTGAGAATTAGAGGTCCACACGGGTCCGAACCTGGCTCGTTGGTTTCGGTCAGACTTGGCCCACGGTCTCTGGCGTGGCCCGTGGACTTAGGCCCGACCTAGCCCGCAGGCTGGGCTCGGTCCACGTTTCATAAAATTCGGGTTGGTTGGGCAGGATCAAAATAAATAAATAAATAAGAATAGATCAAAATTGAAACAGAAAAAATTTGAAATTACTTATGAAACTAAATTTTAAATTAGCGGATAAAAGTATCCTTGTCCTATATAAAGTAATTAAAGTTTGCTCTCTACGGAGAACCCAGATAGGTAAATTATAATTGAATACAGAAAAAAATTATAATTTCATATAAAAATTGAAGACTTATTTTATTCGATGACATTTCGAAGTCAAAATGAAACATTGCTCTTCCCAACATTCAAGTTGAAAACCCAACATTTAAGTTTGAAATTACAGTGGCAGAAATTGTGTTCTGGCTTAGACGTAGCAAAATACGATACCTACATTGCAGATGTTATGCTTCGTAACATCATATATAAATTTAATAGGGTAGAAATACATTCCAAATTTAATTTTTGAGAAAATGATCATTCGGTCATTATCATTGGTCAAGTGCAAGTTGCAATTTGTTACATTTTTAAATTTACCGCAAAAATGTTTAATCGCTTTTGCACTATGATTGCTTGACTGGAGGTGAAAATATGAAATCCAACTGGTACTGTTTACTTTAAAATTCAGCATTGATATTTTATTTTGAATATTTTCTATGATTTTGATTTCAAGTATTAGATTCCGAATGTTTCTAAATTATCAAAATTAAATAAATTTTATTCTTATAATGAAATACTTCTGTCGATTTTTTTTTCCCGATAACAAATTTTGAATGAAAATTTATTTCAGCAAACTGTTATAATTTAAAATTAATATATAGATAAGACGAATTATTGGTCTTGGATTTATTTATATTTGTATTCTAAAGAATTACCACTTTTAATTTAAAATTATTAAATTTTAAAAATATGCATACATTTGTCGTAATAAAAAAAATAACATTTATGTATACTTACTTAGAAAGTTTGATCGCATTGAAATATATTTAAAAATACTAACGATTGTGGCATATGACATATTTATTTTGCTACCACTCGTGCTGAGGAGCTTTAGCAAAAGGGCATTCATTGCATTGTTCACTGAAAACTTAAATGGGTGAATAAAGCAGGTTTTTTAAACATAATCTCAGTGAAGTGCCATTTTCTCATTTAATCTCTGATATTATTAAACCAAAGTGATACATAAGAACACATTTTATAGTATTACTCATTCTTGATAAGTAGAAAAATTTCAAATTTGGATTCTTTTTAATATACTACTATAATAGAATTTGTGGTGTTTTAGTTCTTAAATGTAAATTTCATCATACGAGGCAACAGGCTTCAATGTATTAAAAAAGAACGAAGAAAGGAAAAAAAGAAAAAAAAATCGGGTCGGGCCGCGTTGGAGCTGGTTTTGGGACCGGTTAGGCTCGGATGAATTATTTTTAAAAATTCTTGGGATTTGACCGAGTCAAATCTTAATATTTTCGGGTCGGTAAAATTTTAAATTAGACCCATGCAGATCTCTGGTCACAAAATAACTGGCTTTTGGTCTTCCGCCAGCTTCAGGAACCGGAACTTTTCCAAATTTGCATACTTCGGCTTTCACTGCAGTAGTTGAATTTCCCTCCTATTGCAGTGATGCAGTAGTCAGAGCACTTCTCTTTGAATTCTTAATTTAAATAATCTGAACACATATTCCATATTTTTATTAATATTTATTTTTTATTTACTGGAAGTTAAAAAGGATTGTTCGTTTTTTTAGTTCAAGGGCTTTACAACGACAATCTGAATGAGGATTCAGTAGATTCTTGTTATCACACTACCCTCACAGCAGAGATCGTCACATGTGTGGCAGTGACGTTGTAGTTACGTAACACCTGGGTTAAAATGTGACATCATATTTGTGACTTCTATGCGACGTTACGTATTAGTAACTTTGTAACTTCATTGTGACTATATTCTGTGACGTTTCCCCAATTTAATTAACACGTAACAATGTGACGACATTACAATGGCAATTACAATGTGACGTCACAAACAAGTTAATATGCGACGTCACAAAAGACCATGAAAATGACCAAAATGACTTCGCTGTGACCTCAATATAGCATTGTCGAGACGTACTGCGACGTCCTGTGATGTCCCAAAGTCACAGTGTGACGCAAATTTTGCGTCACTCTGAAAAAAAAATGCTGTTGGGGTCTGCCCGTTCCGCTCGCACAACCGGAGGCTTCGTCTCCTACTCGCTGCGCTCGCTTCATATCTATCTTTCCTAAAAATTCTACTTTCAAAAATACCTTTTCTATCACTGCCTATTTTCCTCAGGAGGGAAAAGCAAGGATTTTTCTTAGCCCAGGGAATCCCAAAACTGAATTCCTTGATCATGAGCTCGCTTCGCGAGCTATTTCATGCTAAACTAAAATTTAAATCGATAAATGATTTATTTCATCGTGTTACCCTATTATTTCTATATAAATGCACCAAATTTCATAATTTTCTATGATATAGTTTTTACGGTACGAGACAGAGAATTCGCTAGACCTGACGATAAGAAAAAAAAGTTCACTTCAGAAGCGTATAATAAGTAAAATATCTCAAAACTACATCAAAATTAAAAATGGGGGCTCTGTTCTGCAAAAATTCACCCATGTAGGTACGTAGGTATCTGTCAGAACAAATTCGTGCTTTTGCTACTTTTAGTCTATCCAGGACGTGAACTCACAGCTCAAATATTTTGTCTTTGATTTTGATATTAAATATTTCTTAAACTACAATATATACCAAAAAAAGCTTTATTTCATCGTATTCCCCAAAGCTTTTAATACAATTGTATCAAATGTCAGATATTTATATGATGTAGTTTTTGCGGTACGAAGAAAATAATCTCGAGAAACGAGACACTTTTCAAATAGCGTCGGCGTCGTCGGCTACTTTTTTAAATAGAGATGTGTGTTTAGACAAGCATCTAGAAACTTTTCAATTTGGGGGGGGGGGGTGAACGCCCTACCCCCCTAGAATACGCCCCTGATTTAAACCAATCACCTATTAAAAAACCCAAGATGAGTATAGCATCTTAAAAATGTTCATTTAAGGGGATGAGTGCTCCACTCCAAAACGTTCGAAAAGTGAAATCATTGAAAAACATACTTTGCGGTGAGACAGAGACTTTAAATTTGATGTAATGGTATACAGTTGGAAAAGAAAGTGTAGAATTTCAGTTTTCCCTAATTAGAGACTTTAGAGTTTCTGCACGTTAAAACGTTCGATTTGCCGAATAAATAAAGAAATTTTTAAGTGAGATATAGTCTTGCAATTTGTATAGTGGTCAATCGTTCAAAACCTTCTTATAAAATTTAATTTTTCAAAAATGTTTTGGTGAGGGGATCCTCTGAATCAAAACGTGAAACGATAGAAAAGTGATGAGATAGAGACTTCAGATCTGATGTAATGGCAGATAGTTCGTGTGCGGAATAGTAGTTTTTTCATTTGTTACTTTAGAGTTTGAAGGCATCGAAATGTTCGATTTGCGGAAAAAATGATAAACGCATTCTTTTAAGTGAGATGGAGATTTGCAATTTTTTACACAGGTCAATTATTGAATAAAATTCTCTGAAAAATCGAGTTTTTCAAAATTGGTTAGTAGGGGGGCAGGGGTGCTCCACACCAAAACGTTTGAAAGGTGAAATGATGGAAAAATATACTTCACGATCAGGTTTAGTTTATGAATTGGGTCTGAGGGTAGGCAATTCGAAAGGAGGAAAGTGTGCAATTTCGATTTTTTAAATATTTATTCCTTTAGGGTGTCGCACACCAAAACGTTCTATTTGCGGAATAAATGAGATGCGCTTTATTTTAAATGAGAAATACACTTGCAATTTGATACACGTGTCAAACATAGGATTAAAGAAAAATCGAATCTCTCAAAATTGTTTTGTATAGGGGTGGAAGGACGGGGGGGGGGTGCTATACATCAAAAGGTTCGATAGATGAAATGAGAGATAAGAGTTGAAATTTGATGGACTGATCAATCAATCAATAAAACCTCAGGAAAAAACCGCATTTTTAAAAAATGTCCATTTAAAGGATCCTTTTAAACGTTCGAATTGAGAAGTGATCTGATGTAATGGCAGATAGTTCGTGTGCGGAATGGTAGTTTTTTCATTTGTTACTTTAGAGTTCGTAAATCGAGCTTTGCAATGATATAGATCAGTGTTCTTCAACCTGTATTCCGCGGAACCCTAGGGTTCCACTCAAACGCTTTAGGGGTTCCGCGAGTCGATACTACAATTCGTTGTTTTTGTTTTGTTTTTCTTTGTTTTCAATTTCATATGACATATACATGTATAATACAAATACTTTATATGAAATATTTATCTTCTTGTTTGAATTAATGCAAATTTATATCTTATATAAAGTCTTTATAACAAAGGCAGATACGCACCTTGTTCATAACAAGTAGTACGTAATATGACACATCCCCCCTAAAATCAAATCTGGGTGTGCTACTGAACGAAGGGTTCCATAAAAAAAAATATCTCAAAAAAAGGGTTCCGCGAGATGACAAAGGTTGAAGAACACTGTATAGATATTCCATATGGTGCAAGGATGTACCGCTTTATAGGAATAAACTGCATAATCTCAGCTTATATTTAATAATTTAGGTATATATTGTTACTTCCCTACAATGCATGGTAATGTATAGGGAAATAACTGGAATCTTGTCAAAATCGCAACTTGAATTTTCGACAAATGTACAGTTTTCGAGCATTTTATAAACTGAAAATACTATTTTAGCGTGACGTCTGTGCGTGTGTCTGTATGTATGCTTGTCTCTCTATGAAATGTAGGTGTCCACTCAAGCTGAGAAACTAATTGACCAAATTTTATAAAAATGTGGCAGGCATTGCGCTACTGGGTAATCCTAATGCTGATAAGATTTTGTTCCGTTTTGTGAAAGAGAACCTGCTTTTTTGTTGCAAAATGACTCACAAAAATCGTAAGTATCGCATGGTAGATTAGTCAGTTGTGGGTTATTGTGGTTTTGGTTAGATTTTGTTATAATTGGGAAAAACATAATCTGCTTCTTTAGAGCATGGCTTGCAAATATCGTCAAAATCTGAAATAAAAGAGCACATGCTCTCAAATGTATAAATTAAATGCTTGTCATATACGTAATTTTTGTCGACGAAAAGGGTGTCGCGTCAACTCGCCGCGCACTATTTGTCGCGAGTTAATTCGTCGCGCGTAATTTGTAGCGGGACAATTTGTCACAGTCTCAATACGCTGCAATGAAAATTCGTCGCAAAATGATTTTTTTATAAATACGTGAAGTCATTTGAGAGTTTTAACTAGGAAAATGTTAAACCCTTAGATCTGCAATAACATATCGCAATAAAGTTTCTTTGATGTATAGGCAACAATCCCTCAATCAAGCCTCCTTATTCCGTGACGTGTTAGAATATAGCCTTCACTGAGAGCGGCTATAAATTTGTATATTGTGATAAATGATGACTGTAAGTGTGGTAAATGTTGTATGCCAGCCTTCAGCAGAATTATTTGTTTTTGCTAATTCGACATTTAAAGACTCGAGACGATTCCACATCTCATACACGAATAGTGGCTATTTTCTTTTACCTCTTCTGTCTATTTTACCTATCCAGACACCTTAAAAATAATTAGTCAGAGGTGATAAATTCATCCTCGTGTTTTTGGTAATATGTGAAATCGTGCAAGACTTCAAACGTTTCTGTAACATGACATATGGGAACAAATGTTATTGCATTTAGCAACCGGACTTGTAATGCAAATTCGGGATTCACGGTGTATTTAGAAAAATTACAAAAAAATTGTCCGGGCGAGTTTCTGCTTTACTTTTTTAATTTCACTCAAAATATCTTCGAAACTGTAAAAAAAAACGGATATAAATAAAAACAACAAAAATGTTCTGTAGGCAGTCTAGTTTCTAGATCTATAATCTATTTTTAAAACTCTGATATTTTTAGCGGAATCGTTTTGTCAAGTTATAAAGAATACTGAAAATTTTCTATTTTTCAAGATTGTAATGCTTATATCTTGAAAATAAAAAATGCGGGTTATGAACAGTAAGCAATGTGCTATAATCTTTTGCATTCACTACAAGAATATATTTTGGCTTTGGATTGAGTTTTTAGTTTTTGAACAGCAGTGGGTATAATTTCGATATTTTAATACACTCATGTTTTTGAAATTTTCATCATTCAGATTAGAATGAAATTTAGGGGACATACAAAGAAGAGTACGACGTGCAAATGATTAGAAATGCAGACTGAATGCGCATGACTGGACTCCAGAGCGACCTCTGAACTGTCGCACGAGGAGTATAAATAGAGGACTATGGGAGAGCCGAACAAGTATGGTATCGGTGTCAGAGACTTGGAAACTGTTCTAATGGAGTCACTATGCCTCGTCAACGTCGGAGGGTGCCTCATAAGCTAACTACAGAGTTCGAACGGGGACGCATAATTATCCCGCGGGAAGAAGGATTTTCGTAGTGGGATTTTGCTGCCCGTACGGACATAATGCCACGACAGCAATGCGAGTGTGGAAGCAGTGAACCTAAGAAAACTGGACGAGTCGAAAATCCGACAGTGTATAACGCAATGTGACGACAACATGGGATGATAAAAATCTTATTCGCATGGTGGTGGTGACGAACGGTACATCTTCTTCTCGAGTATTAGCACAGCACTGGAGCACTGCTACAGGTATGACATTGTCTGTTTCTACTGTTCAAAAGCATCTGTAGCGCAGGGGATTGCATGCAAGCATTCCTTTGCGTAGAATATAGTTGATCTTGAACCATGAATAGCTCAGGTAACAATGGGCGAAGGAGTACAGACCATAGCGTGCGGATTGGCACCATATGTTTGAAAGAAATTAGGAAGTGAAGTGAACCTGGGGATTTAAAATATGTTTAATAACTGATGAGGTTTTAAGAGAAAAATTAAGTATGAAAAAAGAAGTATGAAGTTAATTAATCTCGTCAGATATATAATCTCGTCAGATATATAAATATAGTTTATATGCCGCCAAGCAAATTCGTAAAATGATTTGATATTTTGTAGAGTACCTTCTTTTTTCTTCTATCGATTCGGGCGTCATAGTAAAGTATTTTTCCTCGATCGGATTCCTGGTACTTAAACACTTTTGATTGGTACTCAGCTACCCATGATTAATACTTAATGCCCCTTGAGTGTACGGATTATTAGAATTTTGTTACGAGATTACCGATCCGTACGTATTTATCTCTATCAGTAACTCCAACCTAAATTAACTGGATATACAGGACCTTTCGGTACAGGGCCATAACACACGGATGCGCTTACTTAATCAAATATATTTATTGTGTACTTCACTTTAAATACAGCAGCTGGCTGTTTAAATAAACTGGAGGCATACATATACCGCAACCAGTATTGCAATATCTCATAAGGTAACACAAATATATAATAAAGCGTACTTTTACGGGGCTGGTGATATTTAGTTTAAACCGTAGATTAGTTATAAAGTTTCTATGCTTAACCAAACTCTTCTTTCTTGCTTCGCACATTATTACGGTTAACCTTGGATACTAGATCATTCAAGTCATAGTAGTATCCATTAGGGTTTCTCTAGCAATCTAGCTTTCCATTGAACTATGCTGCAGTCCAACTTTCTTACTCAATCCTTCAGTGATTTCTATCCAGCCAATTCCTTAATGCATCCCCCTTCTTATCTGAAACTTTATACTGTTGCCACCTCAGGATTCCAGAAACGTTACTTAGGTCGGTGATTGGTCTATCTAACCGAACCAGTCAGGATTGTTAATTTATAGTAAACGTAAATTGTAATGGAAACTCAGGGGAGTAATAACGAAAGGTGATTTAGATCTCGCAATTTTGACATGAAGTTTATGGTGAGGGACTTTGGCTGAAATCGGAGCAAAAACTAAGTGTTTTCTAGAACCAAATTACGACTAATTTTTAGCTTCCTAAAAGACCTACAAGTGTATATAAATACATTTCGGATCAGGTTTTCAGCTTTCGGAATATAGTGGTTATAATTACGATATTTAGTATTTTGAACTATTTTGAAACGCAGGGGTTCAAATTTCGATATGTTAACATTTTTAACTCTTTTGAAGATTTTTAAGGAAGATAAACCACCCACAAAGTAAGATGTTATTCATCCAAAACCATTTCGTTTCCATTGTACTAAAGTTACTGCGGAATTTTAATGTATGAATTTAATTTCTGAACTGTGATATGTGTAAAAGAATTAAGCAATTTTTAGCACTCTGGTTCAAATGAAACTGGAAGGTTCCTAAAAATACCTTAAGGCCCATAGAAAAACGAATTTTCAGAAAATTCCTGGAATGGTTGCCATTTCTGCTACTAAGGCTAGGATAGGTCATATAGTCACCCAGACCTACTTGTATAGATTTCACATAGCTGACATTAACAAGTGTCTTGTTTACTCGGTGGAAGAGAAGAACCTGAAACTACACATCTTGTTCTTTTGTCCTGGAAAGAACTTTTTTAGAACTGTTTTAATAAATATTGTATTCCTCGGTTTATTTTATCTATATTATTTAATGTACATTTTATGTGTAGTGCGATATTTGTCTATAGAATGCCTCGTGTAATCGGTCGCTAATGCACCGGACTCACGTATCAAGTTGTATTGTAAAATATCGAAATTAAGTGTAAAACAGTTTATCAGTTTCTATGGATTTTTAACTCTAAAATACTAATCTCGTTTCTATATACCCTATTTCTAACTGTACGTATGTTTTTTTTTATGTTTATGAAACAATGTATGATAAACATACTTATTTCACTTTTGTTAAATATTTAATTGGGGAAAAAAATATAAATAGTTGATTTTAAAACTTATATTTAACATATTAAAAACTTCCCTGTTTTACGCAAAAATGAATAAAACTACGAAATTTGCAAGTATTATATGCAATTTTCAGTATAAAATATAACTTGTTATTTTTTCGTAAACGAAGTTTACTTTTCGTAAACGAAGTGATCTATATCACTGTCATACTGCCTGTAGTTACTTTTCCAAAATGTCGTATGCATTTTCTTCGCCAAAGCTTATGCTGCAAAGATACATTAAAGCCTCTTGAGTATCAGAAGAATATTGCTTTCACTTGCCCATGGCGCCGTTCTTTACTAAATATACTCACAGTAAGCGTACAAGTATTTTCGTCTATTCCGAAGTATACGTTGGCACTACTAAAAATAGAAGTGAATGGATTAATGGAAGAACATTGTAACTGTTTTAAGTCAACATACACGTAAAATTAACTAATGAATGTTAAGGACTGTACTTATAATCTGTTTATAGAGAAAGACAAATCCAATTCTATCCTGCTGCTAACATCAATTTTTAACTGCTAAGCCCAGTCTCTAGAAGGATGCAATGATCGAATTAATATTCACAGAATGCGCATAGGAGAAGTTCCCAAAGTACGGTTTAATTTCCTATGATAGCAGAATCTATGGAACAATGGTGGATACCGATAGGCCCCAAGTCTATGGATGCAGTTACCTAAAACGGTAGAGCAAACACATACTTAGAATTTAATAGCTTTATCAGTTAGAGTAAATAATGTTAATATAATTTAATTTTCCTTTTCCAGATACAATGGCTGCCAACCTGCCTGTTGCACCTGCAATGGACACTTTGAGTACCCTAAACGGTACATTGAGTACCTTACCTATTCATATGGATTTGAAAAAGCAAGTTATGAACGGCTTATTAGCAAACATGACCTTGTATTCAATGCTGATAGCATCACTGTCTAAAGATAGATGGTTTCCCAAGTCAAAGCTGACAGTTCAGCCAGAATACGATTACGTGATTAGTAAGTGAAATTGAATATATGTATATATTATATATGACAAATTTGACAGAAATACTTGGAGTGAGTTTATCATGGAGTGAGCCAGGATGTTATTGAAATAATCAAAAATTACCAGATAGGTATTCTTATATTAATATCATTCGAATTATTGTTATTTAATTTATATCGTTCGAATCGGAACGAAAGTGGAAATCTCTATTAGCACTAACTCCAGGAGAATTTGACGATGGATCCATATCATTCATGATCAAAGCTACGTATATATATATATATATATACACACAGCCTAATACAAAAGTATAAGACCACGAGACTTTTTGTTATTTAGGTAATTAATGAAATGGATTTTATTCAAAATTAAAACAACTCCATGTCAGTACAAGTTTTAAATAAAATTTAGCAACTTGCATGTACGAAATTCATTTAGAAAAAATAAAACAGCAATATAACAAAAGAGTGGCACAAATACCTGTTACAAAATTATAAAACTACATGTGGAAAAAGAAAGTTTTAGAAAATTTAGTAAGTTGTTGCTCCACCATTTTTCTGAATAACATGAAACACACGATTTGGCATTGATTTAATTAAATTTTTAAGGACGGATTCCGGAATATCGCCCCATTTCTCCATAATGGCGACTTGCAATTCATATGCTGAGTGATATTGTGTGTTGTTTTTAACATTTTACAACAAAGTTGAAAAGTGATTATGACTTTGTTCATTCTGTCTGTCTGTCTGTCTGTCCATTAGCACGATAACAACCGTAAAAATGACTTAATCAAAATGAAATTTTAGTATATTGTTCAGGCGGACTGTAGGACCTATGGGAATATAAATGAATAATATCACCCAATTAGTTTTGTATTGAACCCGGGTTGAAAAAATAAAATACATTGAGCCCTATGGGACCTAATTTTTCAAACATTTTTTAAGCGGATTTAAAATTCACAAATTGATTCGAAAATTTTAGGTAATATCCAAATTGTTCCATAAAGTATATAAAAAAAGTTCAGCGAAATATATTCAGTAGTTTTTTAAATAAAAATTAAAATATTAATTACACCTCTTATATGAAGCGAGCACGTGACCAGGATATGAAAAGATCACGTGGCCCACTTCAAAATGATATATGGCATCCATCTTGTCTCAATATCGTGATTTTTAAAGTTCTTTTTAATTCATATTGAGTGTTGTATCCGTTTTAAAACCACTTTATTTTTGCTTAAATTCTGTGCATCTACATACTGAAACAACGCAATTACAATATATTTGAATTTAAATGCTCTTCCAAATTTGATTATATCTACAACGAAGCCTATTTTTCACTTATGTAAAATGTAAACAGCAAAATATATATAATGGGTTGTATTAGAATTTCTGTATTTGTTTAACACAATGAATGAAATATTCATTGATTTAACAAAGAGAAGGACGATTTTTTTTGATAAAGTTTCAAGCATAGATTTTAATTACTTGAAGCTCCATGGTCTTAATTTTTAAATAAAATAAGTTATTATAGTATTGTAATGAATGAAATGAGTGGGGAATTGTTTATTAATGAAATGCTGCTTTTATAGAGAGAGCCAGACGTGTTATTTTTTCTATGACGTCAGTTGAAGGAATTTCATTTGTTTTCGATGAAGTTTTCAAATATAATAAATTATCGTAATATTATGATAATTCTAAAATTATTACCGAGGAATGTATCTCATTTTAGAGATGTTTAAACCAGGCAATTTATATTCCAATGCCGTCATTTGAATGAAGTTCATATTTTTCGATGAAGGTTTAAGTTTTCAAATATAATAAATTAATGTAGTATTGTGATAAGTTTTAAAATAGTACCGAGTAATGTATTTCATTTTAGACATGTTTAAATAAATCTGCATTGAAGTTGGAAAGTGTTTCATAATCAATGCTTTAAGCATGATTGATCTTTCTTGTTGTATACTTGGCGAGATAAATAACCCCATAGGTTTTCTATGGGGTTTAGGCCAGGGCTAAGGCTCGGTTAAGATATAACATCAATCTTTTCTCTTTTGAACCATGCTTTTGTTGATTTAGATGCATTACTGGGAACATTATCTTGTTGGAACTTCCACTTCGGACCTCCTAAAAGTGGCCCGAAGGATATCAAACTTCCATATAACATCTGTTGATAACTGTCCTAGTTCATTGTGTCATCAACTCTTTGCAGATTGCATTTTCCTGCATATGAGAAAACGCCCCACACCATAACGGAACCGCCTCCCATCTGCCTACTGAAGAACTCACTAAATTCTTACCTTAAATCATGCCAGTAGTAGTTATTGCCATCCGAACCATCTAAGTTAATTTTTTTCTCTTCCGAAAATATTATATTTTTCAATGTATAGTTCCAGGACATGACATTCTTTGCCTACTTCAGACGTGCTTCTTTATAATGTTTAAGAAGCCATGGTGTTTACTTCTTAGTTTCCAAAGTTTCACATCAACATTTGACTTCAAACTCCACCACACAGTTACAGGAGACACTTGTTTATTTGTCTGCTACGCTAATTTACGTGTGGACTGGTAGTTTTTAATTGCAAGCTTGAAAATTTGCCTATTACCACGAGCTGATAACTGCTTTTTGCGGCCAGATCCTTCTGTTTTCAATACGATTCTTTTTTACTCAAAACATTATGAATAGGCGATTTAGAGCGATTAAGAGTCTTACTTATTTCACGTTCCGACTTACATTTTCCATTGTAGAACAAAACTTGTCAGACTTCTACTTCAGACACATCACTTCCACGAGGCATTTTAATAATCCAAAGAATCAAGCAGCTCAATTCTGAATTTCTACTTTCTTTATTTATTTCTAATCTTTTCAGATGGTTTAGGTTAAAGTTAAACTCCGAAGTTAAACAAAAATCGCCTGCATTATTAACAAGAAAGATCAATCATGCATAAGCATTGATTAAGAAACACTATTCAACTGAAATGCAATTTCATTTAAAAATTTTTAAAATGTGATACATTCAGTGGTGATATCTTTTAAATTATCTCATTACTACAGTAATTTATTATACTAAAATATTTAAAACTGTATCGAAATATAAGTCATCTGATTCTCTATTCAAAATCAATGAATATTTCATTCATATAACTTATATTCCAGACTCCAGAGCTAAATAATTTTGTGTGAAAAAAATTCTGTAATTCTTATGTAACTCACCTTACAATCGCTTCAGATATTTGCATTCTGCATAAGTTAAAATTAGGCTTCGTTGAAGAAATAAAAAAAGTTTAGGGATCATTTAAAATCACAACTATTGCAATTGCATAGGCACGGAATTTAGATACACGGATAATACACAGATACGCAGATAATATGTGTGTGTGTGTGTGTGTGTATGTATTCAAAGTATTGGAATCGTGCCGAAGATCGAAACTCGAATTTTCGAAGGATCTACACATTTTGGGACTTCTAGAATACGAAAACATTGTTTTTAGGAACAAGTATGTGTGTGTAAGGGTGTATCTGTGTGTGTTTCTGTGTATCTGTGAGGATATTGCATCCACTCTAACTAAGTTTGGTGGGTAGAAATCAAAATTCCTTCTATAATTCTCATCTTCATATCCAACTATCAAATCATCCACATAACGTAGGTATATGATTTCATTATTAAGATGTGATTGGTTTTCATAATAGTTGAGGTACAAATCTGCAATTATAGATGAGCACCCCCTCCCATGGGGATGACTTTAATTTGCTAATAGAAAGAAATTCCATTAAAAAGGTAGTTTTCTTTGATGACAATATTTATTAAAGACTTGTATTTAATGAATTCTATAATTTTCTTCAAGTCATATTCTTCAAATAAAAGGTTTAGGTTGTGAAATTGATCTTCAAGATCAATATTGTTGAAGAGTTCCTGAAAATCATAGGTTTTAAAGTGTAATTGATATTTTTGATATTTTAAAGACTTTATAACTTCTTGACTGTTCTTGATGATGTAACTACCTTTATTATTAATTTGATGCAACAGAGGTTTTAAAAGTTTGAGTAGAATTGAATTAGCTTTGATAAGATAAGTATTATAACCGACTGTAACAGATCTGAAACTAGTAGGACACTTATGCAATTTAGGAATATTAATTAAGTATGGGTACTTAATTCCGCTAGTGTATTTAATACCTGTTTTTTGATATAAGGCTGTGATCCTATTATTAATTTCTTGATGGGGTATCTAAACTTTCCGATATAGCATAACATTTTCATATTTTTCGTTTAAGGTTTGAATACAATAGTATTTGCATGTAAATGCATAATTGCTTGATACTTTATCAGTGTATGTAATTATGAACTTATCTTGAATTGTCTTGAGATAATTGATGTTCAATTTGCAATTTTCATGCGGTTGATATAGCTGTTAATAAAATAACTTGAAGTCGCTGCATATCCTGTATCGCCATTGATTGAAGGTGAAGTCAGGTATACTGAAACAAATATCATAAATAAATTTATCAATATCTTGCTGAAAGGTTTCATATTTATTTCCAATGTGAGGATTACGATATTTTGTACCAAGTAGAAAGGCCCGTATTAAATTTTTATCTTCCAGGACATCACTATCACCAGTGACAACATGTCCTACTAGTGAATCTGAATATGGATTAATTTCACAATTACATGCTTCTATATTTTCAGTTTGTAGATTTTGACTTAAGAAGTTATAGTTAAAAATTCTTCTTCCCAATGGAATTTCATATCTGTAGGTTGTCTTGATTTTTAAGTTAAGTATAGGAAGATGATGGTGATGTTCTTTCAAAATTCTTCTAAAAGGAATATGATTGAAAGTTTTGTTTTGAAACTGGATAATAAGATATGTTGTGTATTTATTTTGATCCACTTCATCATTCTTCAAATTAAGATTTAGATATTTTGATCGTTTTTTTAACCAATCACTTAGGGTGGCTAAATTAAGTTTTTGGAATATAGTTGTTTCTTTAGTTTGCCAAATGTTAATACGTTTGGACCAAATTGTCCAAAGGGTTTGCATACATTTTTTACGTATACACAGAACATAAATGCGTATGATATCAGTTTTGTGAGTATCAAATCTATAAACTTCCTGTAAAAAACGTTTAAAAGATGCAATGCTATTATTTATATTTTGTTTTTTACTTTCCCTGCAATACATGGTAATGTATAGGGAACGTATTGGAATCATGCCGAAAATTGCAACTCGAGTTTTCGACGGATCTACACGTTTCGAGACCTCTAGAATACGAAAAAACCATTTTTAGCGTGACGTCTGTGTGTCTGTCTGTCTGTGTGTCTGTCTGTCTGTGCAGATTTTGTATCCAGTCTAACTAAAAAACTAATGGACCGAATTTCACTAAATTTTGTAAGTCACTTGTGGCCGGGGCTGGTGCTGATTAGTTTTGGGTACGATTCGGAATAAAAGAAACCGCCTTTTTTTGCGAAATGGCCCGCAAAAGCTTGTATCCACTCTAGCTGAAAAACTAATGGACCGAATTTCACAAAATTCGGTAGATGAGTCACGTATAGGTCACCCTGGTGCTGATTAGATTTTGGAACGATTCAGAGAATAATAACCTGCCTTTTTTTGCAGAATGGCCCGCAAAAATTGTCAAAATCTAAACTAAATAGCTACGTATGCTCAAATATATCCATTAAATGCGTGTTTAATGCGTAATTTTTAACGAAGAAAATAATAAACCAACCCCATTACACTAGGACTAGCCGTTCTCGAGATATTTTAGTTTTTCGTACTTTCCCTACACCACCTTTGAAAATAAGCCCGATTACCGAATGAGAACGGAAATTGAATAAAAGTGAAATAAATTTAATTAAAATAAAGAGAACGTTAATATAAGTTTGCAGGAAAAGTCATGTGCTGCTCACATCAGATTTTCTCTTTTTGTACTGCGGAACCATATTTTACGTCCTGTATCATTTCTGAAGTTTATACTAAAGTTTTGGGACGAAAAGTAATAATCATTGTTATAAAGTTTGTTGAGCATAACATAATTTAGTCCGCAGGAGTATACGGTGTTACGTTGGAGAATATGCACGTTCTTCCACCAAATCCGATTTTCTTGTTTGATCACGAAGTCCAATATTGAAACCGTGATATTATTGAAGGAATTATCCTGAAAGTGTGAGTGAAGTAAATGGCATTCTTGATTACTGCTTGAACTTTTCTTTATATGATTTCTAAGTAAGTTGATACGTATATTCAGAGGGTTTTTGGCTTGATCAATGTAGGATAGAGCACAAGTGTTGAATTTGATAAGATATATGCATTGATATGCCTCACAAAAAAGGCGAAATTTACATGATTTGCTTATAAGAAGAGGATCTGCGCCAAGGCAGAGCATGCATCTTTTTGATTTACAAGTTTGAAATTTGAAGTTCGTCATAAAAAAAAAATCATGCCTGTATAAGTTATCAGATGTAGTAGAGCGATTGTTTGCCGTCGATTGCTGTTCTGAGGGTTGTACACAATTTACACTTTTTTGTTGTATATCACTGTCTTCTATAGGTTTAAAATACTTTCTGATAGTATTATAGTACTAATGGCAGGTTGCATAATATCGATCCTACGGTTACCTGATTCCGTATTACCGGGCAATTTAAGTATATATTAAAATATAGCTCAAATGTATATATAATGTATATAGCTCAAATACATATATAATATATATATATATATATATATATATATATATATATATATATATAATATATATATATACTACATCACTCAATAAGTCTGCGGTCTAACTAATAAAAAATAAATTTTTTTAGAAATTCGACTTTATTCATCAACATACTCTCCTTCAAGAGTGATACATTCATTCCAACGCTCCTCTAACTTTTCGATGCCTTTTTTGAAGAACGATTTGTCTTTGTTCTCAATATAGGCCTCAGTTTCGGCAATCACTTCTTCATTTGATCCAAATTTCTTTCCCTGGGGCATCTTTTTGATGTCTGCAAAAAGCCAGTAGTTGCTGGGGGCCAGAGTGGTCGGACCGACGCAAGAAATTCTTCTTATCTCTCTTGAACCGCTCCAAACAGCGCTCTGAATCAACGGCGCGTTGTTGTTTTTGGTCCGGTGTGAGCAAACGGCGCACCCACTTCAAAAGCAACTAACGCATGCTCAAATTTTCGTGTAAAATTGTAAACACACTACCTTCTGATATCTTTAAGGTGTCAGCTATCTCACTTCACTCAGCTTGTCACTATCGACTTCACTTAACGGTCTTTCAAAACTATTTTGTGAACTTTTTTTATGTTTTCCGAAACAACTGCCGATTTTGGGCGACCAGAGTGTTCAGCATTATCGGTGCTTGTAGGACCGCGTTTAAATTCAGCATACCAGTCAATAATAGTTGGTTTCCCTGGTGCAGAGTCTTCATAACGCTTATTAAGCCACTATCTTGCTTCAACAGTACTTTTCCCCCCATCAAAAAGCAATGTTTAATCAACACACGAAATTATTTTTTATCCATTGTTTTGAAAATTGTAAAACTGGGGTCAGTAAAACCACTGTAACCTCTAAACTAATTGTCAAAATGTCATGAAATTTTGGCATGTGTCGATTGAAGGTTGGTACTATGCAGAAATTATATGGATCTGTCAACAGCGTTGCCATATATGTGTCAGACCGGAGACTCATTGAGTGAGATGTTATATATCTATATAAATAAAATTGAAAATCTGTCTGTCTGTCTGTCCGTCTGTCTGTATGTCTGCCTGTTTGTCCCATCATCACGGGAGAACGGCTGAACCGAATTTGATGAAATTTTGTGGGTGGCCTAAAAATGGTCTCACTTAAAATTTAATCTATATTAAGAGTTTCTACGATCAGTGGTTCTTGAGATATTAGGAAAAAACGATACTTTCGTTTGTCTCATCATCACGAGAGAATGGCTAAACTGAGTTAAATAAAATTTTGTGGGTAGCCTTAAAGTAGCACCCCTTAAATTTTGTCCAAGTTTCGAGTTTCTAAGACGAGGGGTTATTGAGATATTAATGAAAAACCGAACTTTTTCTTAGGAGTTCTACTCTCCAACTCCGTGGTTTATACAAACGGAAAGAATGAAAATCGTTTGGTTAAAACATCAAAGGGAATTAAAACTATATTTCTGAATTAAGTGCAGGAGTTTTGCATTAATTAGTCACTATCTGAAAGCATGAATTGTTTGAAACATGAATTTAAATGGAAAAATCTACCTCCATGGTTTATTTTTCACAAGCTTTTACTCAACGATGAAAAGTATAAAGAAATTAAAATGTTTATTTAATTTCGCATTTTATGATTTAGATTCTAACTTATATCATGTTGCTCAGCAACGGAATGAAATTAAATGTGTTTGTTAATGATTATTATTATTTTTTCGATTTGAATAATAAATAAATGGATATTAAAATATTTCTTATAAATGAACGGTTTGTTTTTTCTTTTAATGATATTAATTGCCAACTGCGTACTTCACTTTCATTTATTTTGGAAAAGAGGTTTCAAGCTTATATATTGTGTTTAGCTAATAAACTCATATATTATCTTTACACAATAAATTCATTTATTCAATTGTTGAAACAAAAAAAGAGTAGAACGTGTATATCTTCTAATAATATTTTAGTGTTTTCATTTAGTATATACAAACTGGATCACTATATTTTATTCAGATCTGCAAATTTAAAGCTACGAATTTGGCTGGATATCGCTAACTTGGCAAATTTCTTTAAAATTGCCAAATTGATTGAAATGCCCCCAAATTGATAAAACTAACGTAAATCAATGAAATTTATTTTATTTTGTTAGAAGAAAGTACTGAAATGGTGTTTCGTTAGTATTTGTCTGTCAGTCCAACCGTCAAACTTTGTAACACAATTAGCGAATTTTTAAAATGTCACCAAATTTATAAAAATGTTTATAAATCCTTAAAAATATTTTGAAATTGATAAAATTTCCCTAAATAAATGGAATTGTGTTTTTGAAGGCGATAATATTTTGATAATGGTTCGTCAATTTATCGCTAAGTGGATAATTTATCGCTGTCTGTTTGTTCTACAGTCCCATTTGGCGATAAAAATGACGATTTTTAAAAATGTTGCCAAACCTTCATTAGAGATAGCATTATTCAGACGATAATTTAACCACCCATTTATTTGAAGCAAATCATAACATGTCGCTGAGCAACGGATTTAAATCCAGTGTGTTTATGAGGAAGATGATTTTATTAAACCTTTCCGATTTTATTAATGAAGATATGTATATAAAATACATTTCATTGCCAGCGTATTTTTGACTGGATAATATCAATTACGATCTTCAGGTTCAAACATTATTATTATTGATGTTTTCGGGGATTATTGATTCAGAGATTATTGATGTTTTCAATTTCTTATGCCATTGCTTTATTGCGGCAAAAATTGTTGAAACTCATATGTTATACGTTGTACGAGTAATCTTCTACAAATGCATGGGTATATCTTCTTATCTAAGAGAATATAAGTAGTACAGGTATATTGGCATATATTTTGACATATATTGGCATATATTGGAATCAAGTCTTCCGGTATGAAGATTACGGGGATTATTGATATTTTTATTTTATTAAGTAATATGTTATATATTGACAAACATTTTTTAGACTAATTATTATAACACGGGTAATCTTTTACTAACACTAGGACATATCTTCTAATCACCGACATTATAAGTAGTACGGGTATATCTTCCCATATAATTTTAGCACGTTCATTTCGGCACATATTGGAATTAATTACTGCCTTCTTGTTTAAAGGTTACGGATTTATTGATATTTTCAATTTATACATGTAATCTTCTAATACAGGTTATATCTTCTAATATTCGCGTATATAAGTAGTACGGGCCCCATACAATAAGCTTTTATTTTGCATATATTGATTCAATTCCATATTTTGTTTAAATTTGATTACAAAATAGGCCAGGATACTTTATTCTTCCGATCTACTCGTGAAGATAATTTTGAATAACGAGAACAGCCATTCCTTAACTTATTTTTAGGAGCATTATGTTAAATATTTTGACAGAATATTTTGATTAAAAAGTCATTTAGAATACTATAGGAATTTGCACATGATTGTGAATATTAAGTTTATTTATAATATATACTCCGTACGAAGAATGGGTATGCTGCTGGTATATATATGTATATATATATATATATATATATATATATATAGCTAAGCAAAAGCTATGTGACAATTATCAGAAAGGTGAGGGAAAAGGACCAACTGGGAATACATAAACGGCCTAGGGGGATTGTGACCCCCAGTTCCCGGTTAAATGTCGACTTTTACACCAATGGTAACACTCCCGGAGCCATATATTACCTGTGGTTATATTTCAGAACAACGTCAAAACAGAAGACGAACTCACAACAAGAACATGGAAACGATAGAGATATATCCAATAATATAAAATATTCGAAATTGAAAAGATGACCATTATGAAAAATCTCACCATTCCTCTTTCGTCACACCTCTTAGAACACCGCTCAATACATGATTCGCATGAAATGAAAATTCATTGCGTATATAAATATGTATATATATATATATATATATATATATATATATATATATATATATATATATATATATATAATATATATATATATGCATATATATATATATATATATATATATAATATATATATATATGCATATATATATATATATATATATATAATATATATATATATGCATATATATATATATATATATATATAATATATATATATATGCATATATATATATATATATATATAATATATATATATATGCATATATATATATATATATATATAATATATATATATATGCATATATATATATATATATATATATATAATATATATATATATGCATATATATATATATATATAATATATATATATATGCATATATATATATATATATATATATATATATATATATATAATATATATGCATATATATATATATATATATATATATATACATATATATATATATATATATAATATATATATATATATATACATATATATATATATACATATATATATATATATAATATATATATATATATATATATATATATATATATACATATATATATATATATATAATATATATATATATATATATATATATATATATATATATATATATATATATATATATACATATATATATATATATATATATAATATATATAGATATATATATATATATATATATAATATATATAGATATATATATATATATATATTAATATATATATATATATATATATATATATATATATATATATATATATATATATATATATATATATATATATATATATATTATATATAATATATATAGATATATATATATATATATATATATAATATATATAGATATATATATATATATATATTAAATATATATATATATATATATATATATATTTATATAAATATATATATATTAAATATATATACATATATATATTATACGCCCGGCCAATTTTTGGTACATTGCTTTCACATTCATTCTATTCCTTTATGGATTGCTATTTGAATCCACTTTATTGAGCTACTAAGCGCCTAAAAAGTGTGATTTCTGGTTTCAATTTTTTGTAAGTTTCGGTTTGTATAGGATATTTATAATATATATATACACACACATATATATATATATATATATATAATGCATATTATAATTCCCTATTTAATACAAAAAAGGGAGAAAATGCTTACTTAAATGATATGGCAGAGGTATAGAACGATGAAAGTGAAAATAACGAATTGCGCATGCGTGGACTGCTGTTATATATGATGCACTCCATCTTAACCGACAGGGGCATTTGCTGCATTTCCATTCTTTCCCTTGTGATCCTGGTAGATTCCTATTTGTTTTCTTTGCAGTTTTTCGAGTGTTTTTGATTTGACACATTTACGGAAGTATCGCCATCCCCCTCTACCATTTTATGCCTTGCATTTGGTCATTTCCCCTCTTTTTCATATGAATCTTATATATACATTATATATATATATATATATACATATAGATACTATAAATATCCTATACAATATCCTATACAGTGGATGCAAAGATCCTTGAAAAGCTGGATCTACAGAGGTTCTATCCAAAATTATATTTTCGGATTGCATCTTTTCTCTTATTTTTATTTTTTGTCATTTGAATATTTTGAGCCTCCATATTTGATAATCCTTTGATGTTTGAACGTGATTTGTATGTATGGCACTTGAATGTTGATAAATTCATGTGTATTGATACTTTAAAATTAAGATCAATTTGCCTTATATGGTAGCATTGTTTTCCTTTTGTTAGATATTTCCTTTCATATTCTCTTTACTTAATTTTCCTCCGTATTGTTTTTGAACACCAGGGTATGACACTGATCATGTTTTAAATTAGTCTTACTATTTTTATTTATTTTTAACTTTATTATTTTTATTATTATATATATATATATATATATATATATATATATATATATAATTGCAATTTTTAAATCGAAAACTATGCATAAACTACGGTAAGTACATAAAGCCCATCTCTAGCGTATCTGTTACAGATAAGTAACTATAGACCTAGTAAGGACGAAAATAGTAGTTAACTTATCACTATAATGGTAAGGGGATGAGGGGAATATTAGTATACATAAATCCCAATTAAATAGGTATATATATATATAAATATATATAAAATGAAAAAAGGCAATAATAATTAGTTTAAGAATAAAGATCCGGACTGGAGAATAATAAGTTGAAACTACATAAAAAATGACGGTTAGTTCGAAATTGCATTCTCGTGAGGACAGCCATACAATTCGAATTAAAACCGACGGAACAGCCAGTTTCTGATAATGGTGATAGTATTTGACTGTGGACACCATTGGAACTGTCTACTGGTTAGTGGAATAAGAAATAATAAATACCAAATGAATTAAAAACCAGAAATATAACAATCAGAAATATAAACTTACTGGTACATTCACCACGTGGGAGTAGAAATGCTAGCAAGGGAATATACGTCGAGCATTTTATATCTCTTCGTTAAAGTGAGTGGATACTAGAATGAATATATATTATTGAATGTGAACGAAAAATTATTTGAAAGAAGACTTTCAAAAATAACAATCAGTATAGGACTCAGGACAAGTGGAATGTAGTCTTTCAAAAATAGTAAAGAGTATCACACTTAGGTCTAGTGGAAAGTTAGGTGATAAGAATGGGTGAAATTCTCAAAAATAAGTTTTCCAATCAAGGATAAATATTACGATTGTAAAATTTCTGCGTGGTGTATTTGAAATTATTGATAATATTATTTACAAATACTTCCGGTTAGTGGTAATTTTGACATATGCGTTTAAGATTATTGATGTCGAGATAGTGAAACAGAGGATCAGAAAGTCGATGTATTCAAAATAGCTGGTTTAAAATGATGTTCCTAAACAATTTAATGGAATTACAAGATCGATATGATAGGAGCTTAATGATAGTGAAGTTATAAGAATATTTTTTATTATATAGATTGGTAATAACATGATTATGGAGCGTATCTAAATTTAGGTCTAAATAACTTACACTTTGACAAACACTACGCTCATCAGGGATTAATTCTAGGTTAGAGGAGTAAAAATCAATATTATTTGGATAGGAATCATCAAAGATAATACAAATTAAGTCGTCAACATATCGATATATAATATATGAACTAGAGAAAAAATTGAAATTCATAATAATAAAGATATAAGTTAGATAGAATACTACTACTACAGCCCCCTTGAGGTACACCACATGTTTGTAAATATATATTATCACCTTGGATAATATAATTGTTGTATAACACAAAGTGGAATAGCATAGGAAATTTTTGACCTTAAATGGAACATGATTGAAATAGAGATAATCATGGGTGGTAGAGGAGGTGCATCACTTTGCATAATACACAGGGATAGACAGTAGAAACACCAATCACAGAACACCATGTGCAAAGCATTGCTTGTTGTTGTTGAGACCCAGACCGTCCGACCTACCAGAAAGGTGTAAGATAACTGTTTGGACGGCAGGAAAGCATTGCTTGTGAAAAGCCTTTAATAAGCAGTATAAGGAGATTGTTTCTTCAATCAGGAGTTCGAAAGTGAAAACAAGATGACACTTACAGGGAAACAACGAGGTGAATTGATAAAGCTGTCTTATCTGAACGGGGAAAATGCTGCCGAAGCAGTGCGAGTTTATCTTCGAAATCATAAGCTAAAACGAGGCCCATATTCCGTACGAACTGTACGTGATTTGATAAAAAAATTTGAAGAAACTGGATGCACATGTGATAGATCGCGATCCTGACGACCATATGTTCCTGTTGAAGTTGTTGCGGAAGTGCATAATACGATTACTGCAGGTCCATTGCGTACTACAAGCAGTGTTGCTCACAATTTGGATGTACCGAAAACCACAGTCCTCAAGCTTCTGTGCTCTGTTCTGCGGATGCTTCCTTATCGATTCCAACGCGTCCAGATGTTGCAACCTGGAGACGAGCAACAGCGTGTCGACTTTGCGAATTTTTTCCTCATCAGTTATAATGAGGATAACAGGTGGCCGCTGCGAATATTATGGAAGGATGAGGCACATTTTTCCTTAACTGGGAACGTAAACTCCAAGAACTGCGTTCACTGGGCTGACGAAAATCCTCACGATGGGGCACCAGTGCCTTTACACGAAGAAAAAGTGACTGTGTGGTGCGGCATCGAAAGCACATTCGTTCTCGGTCCGTACTTCTTCGAAGAGGTCACTTCCAATGGTATGCAAACGTGGTCCATCACAGGTCCTCGGTATAAAACAATGTTGCAGAATTACGTAATTCTAGAATTGCAGAAGCAAAATGTCGTTAATGAAATTGTATGCATGCAAGATGGTGCTCCTCCACACGTCGCTACATGTTTTCGACAAGTGCTGCAACATAACATTGGTGATAGAGTCATCTCCGGTAACTTTGCAGTTTCGTGGCCACCGCAATCCCCCGACCTCACTCCGATGGATTTCTGGTTCTGGGGTTATCTGAAATCTAAGGTGTACACATCAAATCCACGAGATTTGTCAGAATTGAAAGATGCCATAAAACGTGAAGCAATATAGATTCCTCTTGCGATGTTACGTTCGTCATTGTTGTCAACAATCTCCCGCAGGCAATGAGTTATCATCTGCGAAGGTGGGCACATTGAAAACTTGTAATTCCAATAAAAGTTTTTCCCTCTCCTCTCTTGTGTTGTCATTGGTACTTTACAATGCTGTTCTTTGCAAATGTTTTACGCCGCCAATTTTCGTCATACGAGTATCGTTCCAACGCCATTTATGGTTTTTCAATGCGCTGATCAATTTGCGCAGGAAAAAACTGGGTGTTGCCATTCGAAAATTTCGTAATTTTTTCACTGTGACCGTAACCGTGAGAGCTCTATTGTTTGAAATCATCACAATCTCGATGG
Organism: Amaurobius ferox; assembly: GCA_951213105.1. Lineage (NCBI taxonomy): Eukaryota > Metazoa > Arthropoda > Arachnida > Araneae > Amaurobiidae > Amaurobius > Amaurobius ferox. The sequence continues at coordinate 79,083,937 of OX578147.1, read as the reverse complement.
CATACCTTCAAATAACAATATCTGAAATTTCCTGTCGATTGGTTGAGCGGATAGGCCGCTAGGGGTTCATATATCGGGGATGTCTTTTTATGACCACCTTGTTACATATATGAGTGTATATATATATATATATATATATATATATATATATATATATATATATATATATATATATATATATATATATATATATATATATATATATATATACACTCATGTCCGAAAGTTAAGCATAATTCGTAAAATGCGAAAAGTTCGGAGTTAATATGGGTACAATGGTTCACAATCAGTTGTGGGGGATCATAGGAAGAAGGTAAATCATTGTGCATATGCAAAAACAGTTTAGTCGTTGTCGACATACGCAAAGACCGGCGCACGTCCTAACGAGTAAAAAACGGTCTCGAGTGGCATGGCCAGTTGAGGCAGAATTTCGTAATTTCTGTGGTACGAAGCATTGTTAACAATCAAAACGGACGAAAGATGTCTCAAAGATGCCAACTGGACATGTTTTTGAAGCGACTAATTATTGGAATGATGGAATCCGGTCGATCCCAAAGCGAAGCGTCTCGAAATCTAAATCTATCTCAGTGTGTGATCTCCAGACTGTGGCAGAGATTCAAAATCACTGCAGATGTTACCCAAGACCAGTACAACGTCGGCCAAGGGAAACAACCGCTCGACATGACCTATATTTGGTGATAACTGCACGACGTCAAAGAAACCGTTCTTCCAGACAACTGGGTTCAACACTAACAGCCGCCACAAGAGTCACTGTTTTGAAACAAGCTGTTTACAGAGAAATTGGTTCCTATGCCAGACAACCAGAAGTTTGCATCCCCCTGACGTCTGCACAGAAACGCGCGCGTTTAGAGTGGAGTTTGGAACATCGGCAGTGGAGTGGACAACAGTAGGGCAATGTCATGTTTAGTGACGAGTCCAGGTTCAGCCTACAAAGTGATTCTCGATCTGGAGACCACGATCTGCAGAGAATATGGAATGCGTTTTCAAGCTGGAAATATCACGGAAAGACATCGTTTTCTGTTTGGGGGAGTCATGGATTGGGCAGACATCATAATGGACGACCTCACAGACCTCCACATCTTTGACACAGGGTCGGTTACCTGTCAAAGATATAGAGACGAAGTCTTTGAGCCTACCGTCCAATTATTTTGAGGTGTTTGTTTTGAGGTGTTCAATTGTTTTGTAACACCGTGTATTAGCTAAACTGAACATGTACCTTTTTCTGAATTCACGTAAATTATGATTATTCGAACCGTTAATACAGATGTTTTAAATTTTTTCTAGCAACATTTGCAATATATATATATATATATATATATATATATATATATATATATATATATATATATATATATATATATATATATATATATATTTATATATATATATATATATATATATATATATATATATATATTTATATATATATATATATATATAAATATATATATATATATATATATATATATATATATATAAAGTTACTTAAAAATGGATTCTGGTATAAGAAAGTCGATTAAATCCATTTTGCATTTAATTTCAAAATATGAGTGGGCTGATATTGGATTAATATATCCCTACTTTTTAATTTTTGGAAACGCTGTTTAAAATGTAAGTACAATTGCATTTCAGTTGGAAGGTGTTTCATAATCAATGCTTTATGAACGGTTGATTTTTCTTGCTTTAATCTGGATTCAATTCTCCCCTAGTGCATTAGATTTTCGAGCAAAGAAATATAAACAAATATTTTACTACATACGATATGGCTTGACAAAAGTTAAATAGTAAAATATATTAGCTTTTCTTTTTTTGACTTGAAACTAGTTCTATCTCCCGACAGAATTTTTTTTACAAATCCTGTGTCATGCGACCCTGAATATGAATTGACGCGGCTGTGTGTGACAATGCAGTACAATGCAAAACCTGATTTAGTAAGAAAATTATATTACCATTCACTAATTATAAGACCCAACAACGGTCACATTTTGCTTTAATACGGTAGAATACTTTAAATAATCATGTGACATTCTACAAGCCAATTATTATAATTGTTGGAAAGCGTTTCATAACCATTCAAAGAACAAGCTAGCATGGGAACAATATAAAAGTAGCCTATCCTTAGTGATTCCGTTTCATCAACAAGAATTGGTAAAAGTGACAAGGAAACAGTGTATGATAAAGACGATATTTGGTAAAACTATATTGCGACTTTACTACCATGGAAGGTAACACTTTCACCCTGAAATGAATCGTTTGTTGCACGGGTGAATTTACAGGTCATCGGTTAGTTGCTGCTTCGAGATCAGTCTATGATGTTTGGTAGTTTAAAAAAGAATTAACCCAAATAATTTGAATAAATCTGATACTTCTTACTTCATTTTCAGCCAATTTATTTTAAAAAAATTATATGAGAAACAAAACTTTAAATAAAGCTGAAAAACTCTCATCCAGCTGACACAGATTACTGATTCCTTTATGCTTTTTGTTTTCCCCGTTTTTCTGCAGTTGGTGCAGGTACTGCCGGTTCTGTCATGGCCAACCGTTTGTCTGAAGAAGAGTGTGTTTCAGTACTTCTGTTAGAGGCTGGAGGAGCCGCACCTGTCCTAACTGAAATCCCTTCTTTTGCAAGGATAATTTATGGAGATCCCGAGGTTGACTGGTCTTACAAAACAACGCCTCAGAAATATGGTGCTTTTGGACAGGTTGATAATGTGAGTATATTATTTCACTGGATACACCTACACTCTCAAAACGCATCCGACCTTATATGTGCGTAAATAAACCACTTAAAGCATTTGAGAAGTAAATTTTTGGAGCACACATATTTGTCTTAAATGAAGGTACATACACTATATGATCAGGGGATTTCCTCTGTTATTTTCCTTCATCTTTGAACCTTGTCGGCCCTTTCGGGACATTTATTTGCTTTTTCTACATTCTTATTCTGCTCAGCTTTGCGGTTCCTGTTTTTTTTCCTTTTTTTTTCTTTTTTTGTTTCTTGCTGGCTGGAATTTCTGTGTTTTTTCTGTTTTCCTAGAGGTCTTTTGGGAGGGGGATCTCTGGGTGGAACTTTTCATGGGGAGTCCTTAGAGGGGAGGATTTCTTATGTTTGTTTACTTTATCTTTTAACCTTGTTTTCCCGTTTGGGACTAATTAATTGCATTTGTTTACTTTTTTACTCCTGTTCAGCTTCGCTGTTCCCGGGATTTTTTTTTTCTAATTTTGTGGTATTTGAGTATGTGTTTATGGTTGTTATTCTTATCGAATTCCTGCTTTGCAGCCGTCCGCTTTACGGCTTTAAATTCTTGCTGTTGGATTGCTGGTATTCAGCCGTCCGCTTTGGTTCATAAATTCACTGTTTTCAGTTTTTTATTCTCTGTTTATCTATTTCTGTATGTATATTTTATTGTAGCATTTTTGTATTACATCTTCTCGGATTCCTGTTCTTCAGCCGTCCGCTTTCTGACTTTCAAATTTTCTCTTGGATTCCTGGTTTACAGCCGTCCGTTTTTGGCCTTAAATTTCCTTGCTTTCTGTTCTTTTTGTAGTTTATGTTTTTGCACTGTTTGTAGTATATTTTCCCGGATTCCTGCTCTGCAGCCGTCCGCTTTTCGGCTTAATTTTTTTCTTCGGATTCCTGGTTTCAACCGTTCTTTTTTGGTTTCTAAATTTCCTATTTGCTGTACTTTTGTTACTTTGCTATATGTTTGATATTTTTCTGTAGTTCATTTATTGTTATAAACTTTCTGCTCTTGTGATACTTAAAGGAAAGGAAAAAATGGGAATTTTTTTTTTTTAAATTTAATTTTGTTAATTTTGCTCTTAAGGATTTCTCATGTAAATCTCTGTAACTTTGTTTTTTATGCACTTAATAATTTCAACCCTTTTTTTTGTTTAGTAAAATTTGACATCAGTAAATTTTGATAAATATCAAATTTTAAATTTGGTATATTAACTATATCCTAACCCTTATTGTCTTCCAACCTTGACCATTTTCTTATTTTCTGTAATTTCTTTTTTGTTGTATTTTGTGCCAGGGTTTTTTTTCCCTTCGGGGTTTTCCCCTCTTTACAATTTTCTTATGTTTGTCTAATTTGTTTGTCTTTCTTGTTATGTATTAACGCTGCCATTCTCTTCTTTTCTTGATGTAACTACTTGTGATGTGATTGAATTTAATATATGTACTGTAATCTCTTGAATCAAGAAATAAAGTTCCCGGCCACACATATTGCTACCATAAGCCTTCGGGTTGGTCGTGTGGTCTGGGTTTTCAACACTTCAACACTATATGATCAAAAGTATCCGGACACTTTGGATGTTACAATGTTTTTCGGATTTTTTATATAAATACTTGGCGAAGTGTTCTGTAACTTTCGCGATGTGAAGAACATGCTTGAACGCACACTTTCCGGAAAAATTTCGGTGACTAGTGAATTTAGGGGACCACCAAGATATTGAAAAAAGGGAAAAACATATTTGATCACCCTGCATCATAAAAAGCTGAAAATGATTTGTAACTTTCACAAAATAGTTAACTAGCTTTGTTCAATGTGTATAACCATTTTCGTAAAACAAAATCGTATATTCATGAAACTATAAAGGTTTCTTTAAAAAATAAAACTTGGCACATGTTTTTTGCTTATAATATACATAGGTTTCAATCAAATTTCACGAAATTTACAGAACATTTGTCAAAGTCCAAAAAAAACACTATACTTCAATTGAATATTAAAGCATTGAATATACGATGAGATATAAGCATTTGAAGAAACTTAGTTTTAACTGCGCAGGCGCGAAACATGGCAATAGTTGTCTTTCATGATTTTGTAGAGAATACTGTAGGGCAACTCCTATAAAAAATCCACTGGAATATCTCGAAAATTCACAAAGATATCGATGATATAGTGATCAATTTTTTCCGACTCTATGAAAGTACCTGGATCATAAGGGGGTTTCCACAAATTGACATATTGCAAATTCATCGGACACCCTGTTCTGAAAACGAACTAGTCCAATTTTATTTAAATAATGATTAAAAGTCTCCGGTCACCCCTTATCATTATTTGTATAAAATTGGACTGGTTAAATCTAAATAAAAAAAATTGAAAATCTGTCTGTCTGTCTGTTTGTCCCACCATCAAGGGAAAACGTCTGAACCAAATTTGCTGAAATTTAGAGGATAGCCTGGAAATAGACCGCCTTAAAATTTAGCCCATGTACTGAGTGATTACGATCAGTGGCTCTCGATATATTAGTAAAAAACAAAACTTTTATTTGTCTCATCATCACGGGAGAACGGCTTAGCCGAATCTAATGACATTTTGCGGATGGCCTTAAAATAGCCCCCATAAATTGCCCAAATTTCGGATTTCTAAGATCAGGGGTTGTCGAGATATTAAAGGAACACTGAACTTTTTCCTGGAAGTTCAACTCTCTAACTTCGTGGATTATTCAAACGGAGAGGTTGAAAATCGTTTTTAAACAAACGATTTTCAAACTTTCCGTTTGAATAAAACGTCAAAGAATGAATAAAATGTTTGAATAAAACGTTTGAATAAAACGCTTAAAACGTCAAAGTGAATTAAAACTTTATCTCTGAGTTTGGTGGAGGATTTTTGCGCTAATTAGTCACTATCTAAAACCCTGAATTGTTTGAAACATGAATTTAAATGGAAAATATATCTCCATGGTTTAGTTTTCACAAGTTTTTACCCAACAATGAAAAGTAAAGAAATCAAAATGGTTATTTAATCTCGCATTTTATGAGGAAGATTCTATCTTATATCATGTTGCTCAGCAACGCAATTAAACTAAATGTATTTGTTAATATTTATTATTATTTTTCCCATTTGAATAAAAAATAAATGGATGTAAAAATATATTTTGTAAATGAACGGTTTGATTTTTCTTTTAATTATATTAATTGCGGACTGCGTACATCACTTTCATTTATTTTGACAAAGAATTTTCAAGTTTATATATTGTGTATAGCTAATAATCTCATATATTATGTTTAGCCAATAAATTTATTTAGCCGATTGTTGAAACAGAAAAAGAGTAGAACGGGTATATCTATAAAACAATTTTAGTGTTTTCATAAAGTATATACAAACGGGATCAAGATGATTTATTCTTCAGATCTGCAAATTCAGAGCCACGAATTTGGCGGAATATCGCTAACTTAACAACTTTTCTGAAATGTTGTCAAATTGATGAAAATGACGCAAATCAATAAAATTAAATTTTTTTTATTTAGAAGAGAGTACTGAAATGATGTTTCGGTAGCATTTGTCGGTCTGTCCATTCATCCAACTTAGCAACACATTTCGGGATTTTTAAATGTTACCCAATTGATAAAAATATTTATAAATCCATAAAAACACCATGAAATTGATAAAATTGCGCTTAATAAATTAACTTAATTGTGTTTTGTTAGGGGATAGTATTGTGATGATGTTTCGTCAATTTGTCGAAAAATGGGACAGTGAGACGCAAATGAGACTACCGTCCCACTTGGCGATAAATTTGGCGATTTTTTATATTGTCGCTAAATTGACTAAAATGTCGCCAAACCTTCCATGGAGATAGACGATATGATTTCCATTAATTTATTTGAAGCGAATGATATCATGTCGTATAGCAACGGATGAAAATCTAATGTGTTTTTCGGCATACGATTTGTATTAAATCTTTTCCGATTAGAATAATAAAAATATGTATACAAAATAAATTCCATTGTAATTGCATTTTTGACTGGATAAAGTTTACCACGCATAGCGTTACCATTTCCATATCTGGATTAGTGTACGACGAAATGTGATCAATTGCACAAATATGAATTTTCTGATTTGTTTATTTTAGAAAGTTTGATACATGCAAACTCTTTATTAGCGCGTGACATGGAACAGTGGTAAAGGATTTGGAGGCACCAGCCTCATCAACGCTATGCTGTACGTTCGAGGAAACATGCAAAACTACGAAGACTGGGTGAAAGACGGATGTGAAGGTTGGGGCTACAACGATGTCCTGCCTTACTTCAAAAAGTTGGAAGATAACAAAAATATAGACCAAGTAGATGCTGGTAAGTTCAGATTTTTCAGATTGCGTTTAAAAAACTGTGTTTTCGAAAAAAAAAGTATTACATAAATCGCAAATTGAACAAGATCTAAAAATTGTTACTGAACCAGAAAAAACACACTACTAAAATTACAAAAATATCATTTATGAATATAAATAGATATTAGAAGGATTACATTATGCAAGTTTAAATAGGAAGTTCTAGAACACCTGTTTGTCATATTAGCTTTGCCTATTATTCTATCAAACTACGTAACCGATTGGAACCAAAATTGAATCAAATATAGCTTATACAAAAAGTCACAAGTAGTGTGAACATGAGAGAGCTGGCGCAGACCCATAAATACCCCCATAAAATCCCCACCCACTTTTAGAATGTAATGGCTCTATATCACCCATAAAATTTCCACCCACTTTTAAAAACAATGGTGTGAAACCTCCCATTAAATCCACACCCACTTTTAGAACGTAATGGTCCTATTTCACACCATTAAAATTTCCACCCACTTTTAAAAACAATGGCTCGTAAAACCCCCATAAAAACCGGACCCACTTTTAGAACGTAATGGCCCAATATCACCCACACAAATTCGACTATACAATGGCTCTCAGACCTCCATTGAATCCCACCCACTTTTAGAAATGTAATGGCTGTATTTTACCATTAAAATTACCACCCACTCTTAAAAATAATGGCTCACAAAACCCCATAAAACCCGAACCCACTTTTAGAATACAAAGGTTATTTCTTATCCATAAAAATCTACAACCCCTCTTAAAACGATGGTATCGAAACCCCATTAAAACTACACCCCTTCTAGAAAAGTGATGGCTCTATTTCAACCATACAAATTAAACAAATCAATGGTATCAAAATCATCCATTAGCAAGGTTCTAGCGCAAGCACCTCCCGAGAAAGTGATGGCTCTATTTCGACCACACCAATTTTCCGGAGCGAGCAAGCGAAAAGTCGTTGGGAGGGAAGGGTACCCCCTTCGGCGCCGCGGACGGCCACCCCCTAAGCATTGCACCGACATGGGTTCGTTGTTTTGCAACCATCATCTGCCAAAAGTATGCATACATTCCGAACAAGCGAAAAGTCGTTGGGAGGGAAGGGTACCCCCTTCGGCGAGCACCCCCTTTTAGAATCTGCGGGTTCGTACCCCAACAATATTTTAAGCACTTAAAGAAAAGAATTCTAATGTAAAGAAAGAACAAAAACCATGGAACTGTTGAACAAACTAAACGCACTTAGTACATTGGAAGGAAGTTTCAAGAAGATGCATGAGCTCAATATCGACGTAAAATACCCTGTCATGGAAATTAAACAGGTCAAAACCAAATATGGTGACAAACTAGTAGTGGAGTTAGAAGACGGCACAAAAATGTATCTGCCGAAACGATGCGACGAAAATGCGTCCGACTATATGAAGCTTAATGAGATTAAACCTCTATTCTTTGTATATTTGGGAACTAAAGATGTCGGGAAAGCACTACCAGCGCAAATGTTTAAATTTGAGCAATAAATTTTCTTTTAATGGTATCATAACCATTAAAAAATATACACCGATTTTCAGGCGGCAACTTTTACGAGATAAAAGTCAATGGCCCTGTCTACAAACAGCTCGAAAAGGAGTGCGAGGCTGCACGGGGTCCCACTGGATCTTCAGCCAGCACACTGTCAAGAATGGATGAGTAACCCCACTGTCAATCCTCGAACTGGCCGGACGATAAAGAAGAACGGCCCTGTGTACAAGCAGCTGCAAAAAGAGTGTGAGGATGCCCTTGCGGCCGTGCCGCGGCCACAATTGGCAAGAAGACCATCATATTGTAACGAGTGGCTCAAAGATCCCATGGACCCCGAGCCAGTTGCCCCTGTTGTCTGTGCCCCGGTGTACACAGAGAATCAGTTGAAGAAGATGAAAAAAGATGCCTTGAAGACACTCGCCCTGCAGCTCCAAATCAACCCGGGAAATCAGAACAAACCAGTTATCATACAGCTGATCCTCGATAAACAGAACATCAGACAACCCAGCATCAAACAACCCAGTCCCACTCCCTGTCTTATTAAATCGCGGTCCGGATCACTAACTCCATGTCTTGTTGACCCCTCGCCTAGGCCAAGATCGAGAACTTACTTTAATGACTCCACCATAACTCCTAAAAATTTTTGCAAAATGCCCCCCGGTAGGCTCAGAGTATATTCAATCTCAAATTCGACCCACCAAGGGGCCCTTCTTGATGAGCCGAATTCAAGACCAAATACACTCTGAGCCTACCGCCACTGAGGCTTACAAACAACATATAAGGACAACACTGTAAGACTTTGACGCCTAGCGTCGGGCCCGCCCACCACTTTTTTATCGATGAGTGCTTGCTTTATTGGAACAACGACTAAAGCAAGCTGACATGTCATTTTTGGCTCGGTATAGTTCAATAAACCATCAACCCGGATTGATTAACAACCTGGGAGAGGTCGGGATTTGAACCTGGGACCTAGATGTTAATAGGTCTGCGCGCTAACCGTTTGCCATGGGTACCCATCTAAATATACACATACCTTTAATTTAACCATTACACCACAGACGAAAATCTTCAAAAATAGCACTTTAAACAAGTTATTTCCCTCTTATAATGTAATAATTCTTCAAAATATCTATCACTATAGCTTATCTGATTAAAAAATATAGAATAAAACGCTTAAAATTAATCGCGAAAAATAAATACTATTCCTATCCATATAGTGCTGCCATCTCCCTTTGATTCTCGTAATCTCCGCTTATTTCTACCTCTGAGAGAACTCTTCTTTAAAGAGGAAGAGATGTTAGTCAAGGTCAGCGCTCGCTACAGACGTTATGAAAGCAGGAAGTAGAAAACAAGGTCGAAACTCTCCAAGCGGAAAATAATACTGCTTCGTATTTTATCTGAGTTAAAGAAAACAAAGATATATATAAATGAATGAAATTGAGTCTGAGATATTTCGCTATAGAATTCTTTATCAGTATGTTCAATTAGATGTTTATAGCGATGACATTTCAGAAGTGAAAAAATCTTTAAAAAAGTTGCATGATCAGTTTGAAAAAATTGTCAAACTTATAAAAGAATATAATGATCGAAGACTCGAAGGAAATGTTGGAACTAATAAGAATGTTAGGTCTGGACAATAAAGTTACCTCAGACGGAGACTTGAAAACTCATGAATGTGAACACAAATATGTAATTCAAAATGATGATGGCTGGTACATTTGCCAAGCATGTCACGAAGAGCTGAGGTATAATCCAAATATACCCCCTATCAATAATCTCGATATGTATTTAAACATGCAGAAACAACAGAGGCGAAAACATCGAATGAAAAATCTGGCTAAATGGTTAGGTTTGCATAACCTACCCTTTGAAGAAGAAGAGCTTTTGAACGACTTTTCTTCTTATATCCATAAATATGAGGAGATGTACCCAGAGCGAAAAAACATAATCAGCAAAGACTATATCTTATACCATATGTTACGGAAAAGAGGTTACGACATCTATATTTCACGCCTTCTAGTTAAGTTACCTAAACTCAAAAAGACGCTTATTCAGAATGAAGAAATCTGCAGAACCATCTTCGAAGCATTAAATTGGAGTTTTTACCCTATAAATTAAAAAAACGGCTGATACGTCTGAACAACATGTCACGAAGAGCTGAGGTATGACCCCGATAAGTGATTATAATTTTTAATAGCTGAATAAGCTATTAAAAATTAATCAACTAAATCTTTTTTATCAATCCAGCTAGTCTCAGGATAACCTAACCATTTAACTAGATATTTGTCCCCTTTCTTTTTGATGATTTTTTCAATCTTATACACATTGTCTTTCTTATCATATTTTACTAATTCATATTCATAAAAAGTGCCTTTAACCTCATCATTATTTAAATCCTGAACTCTATAAGTGATTGGGTCGGTTTCTAATACTTCAGAAATGACAAATATTTCATCTGTAAAAGTTGCTTGATAACCCCTTCTGAAGGTAGACTTATATATAGATATTCTTACTTTATCGCCTACCTGGTATTTATGTTTACGTATGACCTTTTCTTTAAACAAATTGCGGTAGACTTCACTACTGTTTTCTTCTAGACTGGCTTCAACAGGAGTCATTTTTATACTTCTGTGGTATGAGTTGTTGTAATTCTTCACTAATTGACCCAATACATCTATGTATCTTTCAGTGTTATTTGCACACAAGTAGAGCTTTATTTTATTACCAAGAGTGAGATTAAATCTTTCAACCATAGCAGCTTTTATTTCAACATTTTCTGTTGTGAACCATTGGATATTATTTTCTTTGAATAATTTTTGAGTTGTTTTTCCGACGAACTCTAAACCCTTATCTGTTTGAACCCTTTCAGGTATTCTTTCTTTGAAGATCTTTTTAAATGCTTGAGTTACTTCTTCTGCTGATTTATCCTTTAGAGGAACAGCCCATGCATATTTACTGAAACAGTCAACAGCTGTTAATATGTACTTGATACCATCATTAAACTTACTTCTCGCAAATTTATAGACAAACAGTAAATCAGCTTGCCATTGGTCGTCGATATGTGACACGTAAATTCTCCTTCTTTTGAACTTACGGATAAGTGGTTTATGCTTTGTGTATACATCCTGTCGGTGTAAAAAATCCGAGACTTCTTTTCGACTTAAACCAGTTTTTCTGCTCAGTACATTTATGCCACAAAATCCTGTTTCGGGATCGTAATAAACCTTTTCGGGGCAACCCTTCTCAGTTACCCCTTCAGCGGTAAAAAACGGCACTTCTTAGAACCACAACCCACACAAATACCTTTCAACATTGGTCTAGCGTTTTTAGAGGTGACATGCTGTTCATCTTTAGTGTCGGTGTGTGTTTTACATTTGAGACAATATATTTTTGAGCCCATTCCAAATGTCTTCTTTGCTTTGATAATAGGCTTCACAACAGCTCTATCTAGCCTTTCACGAAAACTTGGATTGGGAATGTCGTCCAATTCTTTAATCATGTTTGAGTCACACACTTTGTTTCTGGTTTCGGTATCTTTGTTTTTAATGTAGCACACGTCATGTTTATAGGCACTATCATCAACCCTATTAATAGGCTTACTCCATTCTTTGTATGTTAAATCGGGGTTCAGTCTAGTTTTTCCTCTGAGCAGTTGAGTTCCTGGTCCTGTAAATTGATGCCCTGGCAGATGCATTTCAAACGGTAAATTATTAATTGCTGCGTTAACAACACCTTTTCCTTTCTTGCAAGTCTTTTTACCACACATTTATTTATATATAAAAAATTATTTACTCACAAATTGATATCCATTCAGCAGGGTTTGTTTCATATATTTTTCTCTGGGTAAGTAGACTAAATTATTGATGAAATCCTCCTCTCGCTTATACACTTCCTCTTCTGATAGGGTATTCGATTTGTATGAATTGAGCAGCTGTTTGTAAAACTTGTAAGACTGTTTGTACTCTTCTTTCCTTTCCGCGATATTCAAAGCTTTATCAATAACTTCAACAATACCGACGCTTAAGCTCAGAGCAGCTAAGGGAACAAGTACAAAAGCTGATAAACCCAATGAACTTAAAACGAACTTGCTAACGGTCATAGTGACACTAATTTTATGGTAGTGGTGGTAGCTCTTTCTATATACGTAAATTTTCTTTTGCAAGTATTCTTCCATCTTTATTTATAGGGGTGAAATATTTCTTCCGATATCTCAGAGCCGGATTAACTAAATCAAGCATAAAGAAATCATACGGCTGTTGCATGCACTTTTTATATAATCTACTGAATTCTTCTTTTGTCAAACTACCATCTATCTCTCTTATGATCTGTTGAATCTCCCTCGGTTGAATATTAAAAAATATCAAGTAATTACAGTTTCTTCTGATAACAATGGGTGTTCTATAATAAGATTGAGAAAGATAAATGATTGAGGCGTTTTTCTTCCGACCTCTGATGAAAAAATCTTCTATGCTCCTTTGGTCCTTGTCAGTCATGCAGTCATCAAAGACAACAACATTTTTACAAGATGGGTCCAGGTCATCCACTTTTATAAATTCTTTTGTATCAGAGGAGAATAAAGTTCCTTTCTTGCCGAATCTTTCATATAACTCTAGGATAATTTTCTTCTTCTTTTTGGGGTACTTTATCGAGTCAATATCCACGCCCTCAAACATTGTGTACTTTTCTTTCAGTTTACCGTACTTGGGTTCGTACATATCTTTTGCACAAACGAACAAATTATCAAATTCGAGATAGTCGTATATAAAATTCAACAATAAGTTCGTTTTACCAGTACCTGAAGCTCCAGCGATTAGAAGTCTGAAAGGGTGTTTAGGTAATAAATAATGTTGATTTGCATCGACAAGTTCTTCTGCTTCTGTATAATTTTTAATTTGAATCATCTTTATTTAATGTTAAAAATTTGCTTCAGTAAAAATTTAATTTGCTTAAGTAAAAATTTTTTTGCATAATAATAAAGATGAATGCTATACAAAAAGAACGAAATAAGAAATTAAGAAAGGAAGTTGAATATGAACTTAAAGTTTATAAGCTTCAGGCTGAAATTAGAAAAAACAACGAACAACAACTTGAGCAAAAATTAGGTATCCAGAAAGCACTATCGGACTTTCACAAGCCTGTAACTGAAAAGCTACAAGAACAAGAAATTAATCGAAAGGAGAATATTCAGGCTATAAAAGATGCTGTTGATCACATTCCTCTAGCTATTGAACCGCCTTTAGAAGTCTATGATTTTGATAAAAAATTGGATGTAGAGTTTTTAGAGAAAAATAACTTTCCAAGACCCTCAAAATTGTACCATGAGACCAAGGAAACTTTGCAAGAAATTATGAGTAAAGTAAATGATACTTACCTAAAAATGTCTCGTCAAAAAGGAAACATTATGAGTCAGATGTCTCGAATGACTAAAAAGGATGAAGAAAGAGAAGATCGCTTATTAGCTAAGGCTGATTATTTGAGAGATCATATGACTACGTTAGGAGATTATCGGGATCGACTCAGAGACTTGCAAAGAAAAGGAATTTATATCGGTAAAGGAGTAGAAGACAAAATGGAAATTTTAGCCCGATTGACTGATAAGATATGTAAAGGGTCCAAAAGTAAAAAGTTACACAATCAAGTCGTCGATTTATTGGATGCATTGTTGAGAGAAGGAACTATGACCAACGAGCAAGTAAAACAATACTACAAAAATTTTTCATTAAATAAATGAGTAATTACATAAAAACTAAAATACATTTAAGCGATCATCAGATTGCTAAGCTAAAATCTGCATACCAGAAAGGAGAAGAAGTATCTCTACAAATAGATAAGACAAAAGCCCCCAACAAAGATATACATTTAACTCGAACACAGATAGCTCAAATTGGGAAGGGGAAGCGTATCACTATCAGTAAGACGCAGCTCCAGAAAACGGGTGGTTTTCTACCTTTTCTATTACCTGCGTTAATTGCTGGGGCCAAGGCTTTAGCACTAGGTGCTGCAAGTGGGGCGGCTGGATATGGAGCAAAGAAAGCTTTGGAAAAAATTTCAGGATCTGGATGTGTAAAAAAAAGACCCATTGGAAAGGGCGTCTATCAAAACTGGGAATATCAGACGAAGTAATTAAACAAAATATGAAACATGAACAGGGGTTTAGGGGCGTCTTTACTTCCGATCTGTTGCCTAAAAAGATGAGTCGGTTTGAAAACGGTATTATTAATCTGGACATTGTCACAGGACCTGGTACGCACTGGGTCTGCTACTATAACGATCCTAAAAATAACTTTGTTGAGTATTTTGATCCTTTTGGAGAACACGTATACAAAATTCATCCTAACATTAAGAAGTATCTACTGACTTCTGGAAAGAAAAATATCGGGTGTAACTCGAGCTTTCTACAGCACCCTGCTTCCGTCAAATGCGGCTACTTTTGTATGAAGTACATTCGTGAAAGAAACAAGGGTAAGCCAGTTGTAGATGTGCTATATTCTTTTACCCAAGAACCCAGCGACTTCAATGAAAAAAATGTTCTCTATAAATAAAATGGTTCTATTGATATTAGATTCTAAAAACGCGGAAAAATCAGAAGATTTTACGATTGAATACACTAGACCTTTCACCTTTAAACAGATTGCCCTTCAGTCCTTTTCGATGTACGTTTCATGGGACAATATCAAAGATGAGGAATTATCATACTTTGATGGTCAGCAGTGGTTAAATTTGACGATACCAGATGGAAATTACACTATCAAGGGGCTGAATCGTTACATGATTAATTTTTTTGGAAGCGATCCGCCGATACAATTCGGTATAGTGGAGGAACGACAACGAATAGCCATTAAGTTAAAAGACGGGTATAAGATCGATTTAACGAAAACCAAAAACCTGCATAAACTTATAGGTTTCGAGCCTAAAATCCACGAAGAGCTTGAACAAGTAGGAAAGTACATTGCTGACTTATCTGGGGGAAACGATAACATTTATATACATTGCGATGTCGCAGAGGGGGCGTATATCAACGGTTTCAACTCTACAAACGTCATCTATTCATTTACAAACAGTAATCGTCCAGGTAGTCAGATTATAAAATCATTTGACAAACCTCTGTTTTACCCTGTTCGAATGGATAGTGTTTACCGAATCAGAATGCAAGTAACCAATCATAGAGGTGATTTAATTCCGCTCAATAAGCAAGAAGTACAATACAATTTTATCGCCCTATAATAAAGAAATGAATAAACACAGACTTCAAAGAAAGAGTAAGAAGATACAAGGAAGAGGGTTCTTTTCCGACGTCCTGCAGGAGGCCGAATTAGAAGGTAAGTATGTGCAGGATAAAATAAAGGAGATATTATCAAAGCAGAAAAAACATGGAGCTGGACTAAAGTTTATCTAAATTCGATTTAATAGCCATATAGCTATTAAATTGAGGAGAAGAAAAAAAATTTATTTCATAATAAATGAATAAAATATTTGAATTAAACAGCACCAATTATTATTACGATGATGACATCGAAAGTTTCGAATATAGAGAGGTAAGGCATGAAAATAGTGATAATTCTATGGAAAATGCCTCTTACCATTTCTTTATTCAAGACACCAACGCCAACATTTTATACTCTAACGGTTATTTACAGCAAAAATTGAAAATTGTTAACAATGATGGTACTGCCATAGTGAATGATAATGTAGCTCTCGTGAATGGAGGTGGTTTGATCAATGCTAACAGGTTTACATTAGGAACCACTGAAATAGAATCCAACATTAATTATACCGCTCTTATGCGACAAGTGTTGGGCTTAATACATTTTACGCCTGACTATTCTTCTGCCGAAGCTACAAATATGCTGTTCTACACTGATACGTCGGACACAGCTGATAGAGAACGCTTGAAATATGATGGCACGTTAGTAGATACCACAAAGATTACTGAGTTTTTCGAAAAATTCAGAATTAATGAGAACCATAACCAGGGATTTACAGAAAGAAGCGAATTCACTAAAAATAGCAAGGTTGTAACTATATGGATCCCACTAAAGTACGTGTTTGATTTCTTCCGTGAATATAAAAAAGTAATCACGGGGTTCCAAGTCAAATTTGAGTTCCAGAGAAATCACAGTCTAAATATGCTGTACACCAACGAGCAACATAAGATCTATAAAGTCGTTGTAGAAGATTTATCACTCTGGCTACCTTACGTACGATTTAAAAATGCGGCGGCTTCAATATTTAACGAATTAAAGTTATCGAATAAGGATGTAGAAATAAACTGGAACCAACACAGCATAGTAAAGTCTAATATTTTCTATAAAAACGCTAGCGGCTCTTATACCATAAAAGCTACTTCTGATGAAGTCTTATCTTTGTACGTAATTCCTCAGTACACTGAAAGATACGAAAATTCGAAGCACAATAACATGCTGTTTGATAACTTAGATATGACGGAATGTTGGTTAATGATCAACAATGTAAAAGTGCCAACTGTCAGTTACATGATGGATTTTGAGAAAAGTGATTATAATCGATTATACACAGCCTTTTTGGAATCTGGACTCAACACCATCACGTCTGAAACAGGTTGTATGGTCAATTATTCGAATTTTGGTAAGTTGTATCCAATCATCTGCTTTAATCTCTCTCATCATCAAAACTATACCGATACGAATAACTTAATGATTGAGTTTAACTGGAGGTTAAGGAACGCTGCCCCCAAAGATTATGTTTTTTACTTCATCTTAAAAGAGCACAAGAAATGCCTCTTAAATATTAACAATCAAAATATTACCATGATCAAGACTTTGAAATTATAAAATCTCGCCAAGCATTATGGATCTCCTCCATCTCCGTCAATAATTTTTGGATAGAAGGGGGACAGAACTCAATCCTGTTTCTTCCGATGTATCCATCCGCTGATCTTGTCAACTCTAGCTCAATCAGGATCCAAATTTTTACTGCAAACGAGATATTATTGTATAGAATACGAGACAGGACCTAACGAAGACGAATTTTGGAAGGTCTTTCGACGAATATGGTGAGGGCACATACCCGCCATGAAGTTGAGACAGCTTATGAAAGTCGTTTGAAGACGTATGACATCCAGAACGGTTCATGCACCTCTACGAAACCTTTTCAATATATCAGGCTGACAGTGATAGCGATAGCGATCGACCGACAACGATGACATGCCCTTCCATAATTTAATAGATGTAGATATGACTATATTTTTAATGATTGAAATACTCATTAAAAATCAATTATTGAATTAATGAATCGTTTAAAGTATACCCCTTCAGTAATAAAAGCATTTAAAGAAACGATTTGTAGTTCTAAAGAAAGACAAAATGGATTTTCAATCTAAAACCGTTCGACAGTTGCAAGGCTACTGTCGTGAAAATAATATTCGAGGTTACTCGAAACTTAAAAAGTTGGAGCTGGTCGACCTTATTCAATATCATAACGGCTTTTCCAGTTTCCACAATGACTTGTTTAGCAAGCCAAAGAAGAACAGAGTGCGTAAGATCAGGTGTTGCGGTAAGTTATTTAAGGGATCAAGCATGAATAAGCACCTACAATCTAAAGGGCACCTAAACTATAAACCAAAGAAGGCAACCGCTCTCCCAGAGTGTGGAAGGGTGGAGCATCGACTACATCACATGACTCTCCCCCAACTACGGGAATTTTGTCGAACGCATGGCATTAGAGGCTATTCCAGGTTAGGAAGGAGGGCAGACATCATAGCATACATAGAAAGCGTATTGTTCAACCGTCATTTCGGGTTTGATTCAGACCTGTTTTTAGATACGCGAGAGAGAAGGCTCTACACCCTCCACAAAGTTAATACAGCCTTTGAATCTCGCTTGAAGACGTACGACATCCAAAATGAACACAACCTGATGCTTCCCGAAGACTTTTTGAACGATGTGGCGTCACTAGTCCGGGGACTCATCACTAAACACATAAAGAGGCTGCATGGTTTGAAGGTTAATTTCGAATTCCTCTGTGACTATCAAAAGGGTAAAGACGATGCTATTATAGAAATGGAGAAAAACTTCAAAACAGAAAACGCAGTCATCTTAGAATCAACTGATTTGGTAGCTTATTACAGATCGGTTATCCAAAAATTATTGACAGAAATGGAGGAGTTTGTTGCAAAGGGTTCGGGATGGACGCTTGTTAGAATTAAAAACCTTGAGGTGAGGATCAATAAATACAACCCACTGAGAGGATCATCCTACATTGATTTACCGAAAAGAATTAAAGATAAAAAGGCAGTCATTAACGTGAAAAATGAAAATGATAACGAGTGCTTTAAGTGGGCAATACTCTCTGCTCTACATCCAGCGGAAAAAGATGCCCAAAGAGTCACCAAATATAAACCGTATGAGAATGAGCTAAAGTTTGAAGGCATTGAGTTTCCAGTGAAGATGGAAGATAGAGTATTTAACAGGTTCGAAAAGTTGAATAACATATCGGTGAACATATATTCATACGAAGGTAATGATATATACCCATTGAGAATCACTAAAAATAAGGAAGACAAACACATCAATTTGCTGTACATAAAGAATAAGGAAGGAAACAGTCATTACTGTTGGATAAAAGACCTCTCCAAATTGATAAGCGGACAAGTGACTAAACACAACGGAAAGATATTCACATGTGAGAGATGCCTGCTGTATTATAACTCCGAAGAGGACCTCCAAGCTCATGAAACGGATTGTAGGAAGAATACACCAGTAAAGATTGTAATGCCCGAGGAGAACGAATCTCTGCGGTTCAAAAACTATCAAAGGTCTTTACGATTACCCTTTGTGATGTATGGAGACTTCGAGTGCTTGACAAACAAGATAAACACCTGCTGCCCTACAAAAGACAGCTCATTCTTACATAAATATCAAAAGCATGAACCTATGAGCTTCACTGTCTACATCAAATATAAACATGCAGACTATAAGGCACCAATCACATACAGAGGACCCAATGCCACCAAGCTGTTCTTTGATACAGTGAAGACTGAGGCGCTAGCGATAAAGAACATTTATGATAAGAAGCAACCCATCAAAATGACCACCGAAGATGAAGAGCATTTCCAAAGGACCCATGTTTGCCACATCTGTGACGAAGATATCAGGAAGAAACCTTCACCCTATTCACCCAAGGATGAACCAGACTTCCGAAAAGTTAGAGATCATGACCATCTTCTCAATCCGGCGAAATGTGAATCGAACTACAGAGGACCTGCTCACAACCTTTGCAACCTAAAGTACCAAGAGCCTTCGTTCATTCCAGTGTTTATCCACAACTTATCTGGCTACGACGCCCATCTCTTCATAAAGGAGCTCGGTAGAGACCAAGGTGATATCGACGTCATCCCGAACAACGAGGAGAGGTACATTTCCTTCAGTAAGGAGGTCGGGGCAAAAACTGTAGAAGTAGGCGATGGGAAGAAAGTAAAGGTACCTGGTATAAAGTTGAGGTTTGTCGACTCATTCAAGTTCATGGCCGCTAGCCTCGACAGTCTTGCGAAGAACGTAAAGGAGTTCAGGGAGACAGCCAAGTACTTCCCCAAGGACAAACTGGACCTCGTCACCCGAAAAGGCGTCTATCCATACGATTACATGGACTCGTGGGACAAATGCGAAGAAACCAAGCTGCCCCCAAAAGAAGACTTTTACAACCAATTGAATGAGTCACACATAAAGGATGAGGACTACGAGCATGCTAAAAGGGTATGGAAGGCCTTCAACATTAAGACATTGGGTGAATATTCCGATTTGTATGTGAAGACTGATGTACTCATCCTAGCCGACATCATGGAACACTTTAGAGATGTCTGTCTAAAGACCTATAAGTTGGATCCTGCATGGTACTTCACTGCACCCGGACTCTCGTGGGACGCCATGCTCAAAACCACAGAGGTTGAGCTAGAGCTGTTGACAGACTATGACATGATACTCATGCTAGAAAAGGGGACCAGAGGAGGCATCTCTCAGTGCTGTAACCGATATGGGAGGGCGAACAACAAGTACATGAGGGACTATGACGAGAACAAGAAGTCTAACTACCTGATGTACCTTGACGCCAACAACCTTTACGGATGGGCCATGAGTCAATACCTACCGCATGGTGGCTTCAAGTGGAGCACTGTGTCAGATGTGACCCAAGTAGAGGATGACTCAGACAAAGGATACATCGTAGATTGCGACCTACAGTACCCGACCCATCTGCACAACCTCCATTCAGACATACCTCTAGCACCTGAGAGCAGGATGCCCGATGGCTCAAAACAGCCAAAACTACTGACGACCCTCTATGACAAAGAGCATTATGTGGTTCATTACAGGGTTTTGAAGCAGCTGTTGCAGTTGGGGGTGAAGCTCAAAAAGGTGCACAAAGTGTTGGAGTTTCAGCAGTCTCCCTGGTTGAAGAGGTACATAGACCTGAACACTGATATGAGGACCAAGGCAACCAACGACTTTGAGAAAGACTTCTACAAACTTATGAACAACTCGGTCTTTGGCAAGACGATGGAAAATATCAGGAAGCGACTCGATATTAGGCTAGTATGCGATCCCCAGAAAGCGGAGAAGCTAGTTGCTAAGCCCAACTTCAAGGGAAGGACCATTTTTGACGAAAGATTAGCCGCCGTGCATATGAACAAGACGAAAGTGATTTTTAATAAGCCAATATACGTCGGCATGAGTATATTAGATCTATCGAAGCATCTGATGTATGACTTCCATTATAATCTTATGAAGCCTAAATACGGGGACGATATCAAGCTATTGTACATGGACACTGACAGTTACATCTATGACATACAGACCGAGGACTTTTATGAGGATATGAAAGGATTGATTGACTACTTTGATACATCAGATTATCCAGAAAACAATAGGTATGGTATGCCTCGAGTAAATAAAAAGGTCTTGGGGAAGATGAAGGATGAAAATGCAGGGAAGATCTTAGAAGAGTTCGTTGGCTTAAGATCTAAGATGTATGCCTGTAAAACTGAGGTTGACCTGGTGAAAAAGTCGAAAGGAGTAAAGAAATGTGTCGTGAAAAACAGGATATCCTTCGAGGACTACAAGAACTGCCTATTCAAGCAAGAAGTACAGCATAGAACCATGAATCTCATCAGGAGCACAAAGCATGAGATTCATTCCGTACAAGTCAATAAGATTGCCCTATCAGGTAAAGATGACAAGCGCCATATATTGGAAGATGGTATCCATACCTTGGCTCACGGTCACTATGCAATAAAGGAGTAGGCGATCATAATTTTTTAACAGTTTTCGAACTATTAAAAGATAATTAATGGTCCTCAGTTCGAAGGACACATTCTTCTGTTCTGAATGCCTCTTTTATAGTGTCTATATCACATCTAAAGTGCTGATTGGAACCGTCCTCCTCCTCCATATA
This sequence comes from Amaurobius ferox, assembly GCA_951213105.1. Classification (NCBI taxonomy): domain Eukaryota; kingdom Metazoa; phylum Arthropoda; class Arachnida; order Araneae; family Amaurobiidae; genus Amaurobius; species Amaurobius ferox. The sequence continues at coordinate 79,061,890 of OX578147.1, read as the reverse complement.
AGAGTCTAACTTTTCGCAGATTCTAAAAGGGGGTGCTCGCCGAAGGGGGTACCCTTCCCTCCCAACGACTTTTCGCTTGCTCGCTCCGGAAAATTGGTGTGGTCGAAATAGAGCCATCACTTTCTCGGGAGGTGCTTGCGCTAGAACCTTGCTAATGGATGATTTTGATACCATTGATTTGTTTAATTTGTATGGTTGAAATAGAGCCATCACTTTTCTAGAAGGGGTGTAGTTTTAATGGGGTTTCGATACCATCGTTTTAAGAGGGGTTGTAGATTTTTATGGATAAGAAATAACCTTTGTATTCTAAAAGTGGGTTCGGGTTTTATGGGGTTTTGTGAGCCATTATTTTTAAGAGTGGGTGGTAATTTTAATGGTAAAATACAGCCATTACATTTCTAAAAGTGGGTGGGATTCAATGGAGGTCTGAGAGCCATTGTATAGTCGAATTTGTGTGGGTGATATTGGGCCATTACGTTCTAAAAGTGGGTCCGGTTTTTATGGGGGTTTTACGAGCCATTGTTTTTAAAAGTGGGTGGAAATTTTAATGGTGTGAAATAGGACCATTACGTTCTAAAAGTGGGTGTGGATTTAATGGGAGGTTTCACACCATTGTTTTTAAAAGTGGGTGGAAATTTTATGGGTGATATAGAGCCATTACATTCTAAAAGTGGGTGGGGATTTTATGGGGGGTTTATGGGTCTGCGCCAGCTCTCTCATGTTCACACTACTGTCACATTTAGAGTTTTCTAAAATCTGTGTCTGTGTCGGCTAAAGTATGGACGTACTCTTTTGTAGCTATGGTCTCGTGTCGGAATTTTGTAATTCCCAATTTTTTTAATTTAAATGTATTTTCATACTGAGTGTAATTGTATAATATATTCTCATTTAAATGTTCTTATGAGGGCGAAAGAAACCGCACGTTGTCCTGAACTTTCATTTTGCGGTTTCCACTTCCGCATTTTGAGAGACAGTTATTCGTGTAGCCGTAGCAGTTTTGATGTTTTGGTTCTTTTTAATCTCCTGGGAAAGTAAAGTTTGAGAGAGTTTAGAGGCTCTGGATCTGAGCCGTCTCTCTGACGGTTGGATAGGTGGTAAATACCGTCGCTTTTGAGAGTGTAATATTGCTGACGTCACTGCGGTAGCGGTGTGTGTGAGAGACGCCATCTTTTCGGGGGGATGGAACAGAGGAAGCGTACGAGATGGACCTACGAGCGGTCTGATACAAATTTTATATAAATTTATAAATTCAAAAATCAAACTTCAAATTGATGATCTTGTCACTGCCAATATCATCCCGAGGACCAGATACTCGTCTGGTAGACGATAATATTGTAAGTAAAGTAATAATTTATTTCTAGACGAGTATAAAGAAACTCGTCTCTTTGGCGCTAAATCTATGCAATCTGAATGGGAAACGTCCATATTTGTAAAATATTAAGATATATATAACATTCTTATTTGACAGAAACAACAAGCACAACTATAACAGATGGTCTTTATTCCACTTCTTATAAGACGTACAAAATTTAAAAAATGCCAGAGCGCTTTCGAGCGTAAATACGCTCTTCATCAATGGCTACATGGAAATAGAAATAATCGTCCATATATGGACCAGAAAGGTGACAAATTTGCATAAATACAATTATCAATAAACTTACGTTCATCTCTAAGGAGAATCTAAAAATACAAAACATTTTGAACAGATTCAAAATCGAGCATAAATCATGAAAAGTACAGTAAATTTTACAATTTTATTACAGAAATTTCAAATTCAAAACTTTTTATAAAAAATATAGTGGGGGGGGGGGCGTCAGGCCCAATCCCCAAGAGGATGACGTCAAAGATAACTATGAAGAGACTTGAATTGCATGGAGTCGAGAATGAGTCGCGAAGCATAACTCAAAATCTTAACGGGGTCAAAATTACAAATCGACTTGCGGTAAATATAAATAAAGAGGGACTCAAGAAGTAGAATATTACGAGGGTTATTACAACGAATAAGAAGGAAAGTTCTTTCAAAAATGGGCCGGAAATTTTCTTTCCTTCTTATGCGTTATAACTCGTAATATTCTCCTTTTTGAGTCCTGCTTTATTTATATTTACCGCGAGTCGATTTGTAATTTTGACCCCGTTCAGTTTTTGAGTTATGCTTGGCGAATCATTCTCGACTCCATGCAATTCAAGTCTCTTCATAGTTATCTTTGACTTCGTCCTCTAGGGGATTGGGCCTGACTGTCCCCCTCCCCCTATATTTTGTAAAAAAGGTTTTGAATTTGAAATTTCTGTAATAAAATTGTAAAATTTACAGTACTTTTTTTCAAGATTTATGCTCGATTTTGAATCTGTTCAAAATGTTTTGTATTTTCGGATTCTCCTTAGATAAACGTAAGTTTATTGATAATTGTATTTATGTAAATTTGTCACCTTTCTGGTCTATATATGAACGATCATTTCTATTTCCATGTAGCCACTGATGAAGAGCGTATTTACGCTCGAAAGCGCTCTAGCCTGTTTTAAATTTTGTACATCTTATAAGAAGTGAAATAAAGACCTTCTGTTATAGTTGTGCTTGTTGTTTCTGCTAATTGAAATCAGACGTGATGCCCATTTATTTATTTATTTATTCATATTTGACTTTATATGATTAAGTTAAAATGTAACGTAGTTTTTGAGAATTATTATAACTTCGGCTTTTAAGCCCAATGAGCCAAACAGGATGATCTCAATACCAGAAATTGTTCAAGAGACTTTTTTAAAGCTGTTATCTTGTTCAGTTTCAAGACAAGTTTAAATAAAATGAGTTCAAATTTTTGTATGTTATGTCACATAAAAAGAAATTTATAATGCAGAATAATGGATATGCAATGTCAATCAAAATATTGTTTATTAAATTATTTGAAAGAAAATAATATGATATAATGCCTTAGTTTATAATATACAGGAATATATATATATATATATATATATATATATATATATATATATATATTAACATTTTAAATTAAAGAAATTTAACTCAAAAATTTGGTAATCATTTAGTGTACATGTCTCTCCTCTTGCCATGTTTTAATATTCCAGCCATTGATGGGTCCTGACGCCCACCACCAGGGAAGATGAACCACTGGGATAGTACGAAAAGGTGATTTATTCTATATTTTTGACAATTCGTGATGTCTCATAGAGCTACCACTACAAGTTAATACATATTTTAACATTTTCTAATTTGTTCCGTATTATTCACTCGCCCGTTCTCACAATTGACAATGCGACGTCAGACGTTACAATTTCCCGATATTACAATGGCTTACTTCCGGATGTATTTATTTTAATTTATGCAAATGGATATAAATAACTTCGTAAGCATGCATATGAGTTATAATACATGACTTTCTCTGCTTTAGGTTATCACAGCACAGGAGGCCCGATGACGTTTGACAAACCAAAATACAAACCAGAAATCAAAGATCCCATCGTAGAAGCAACTAGACATATGGGCTATGATTTGACTGATATAAATGGAAGAAGACAAACTGGTAATGT